>CP092886.1:93245034-93498851 GCA_030710605.1 Cordylochernes scorpioides | reverse complement strand
CATTAGAATGAAAGATATAAAAAAAATGAAACTGAGGAAGAATATTGTTACGACTCTTCTCAGCCGTCGATGTTTGTGTGGAAGGTTTCTGAGAAAACAATGTGGGTTCGTTTTGGATACAGCTTAGTACTATGGATTTATTCCCAGATCTTTAAAAGGGATATTAGTAACTAGATATAGTAGATAAACTTGCCTTCGATGTCTGCCCCGGGTAGGTTCCTCCTCGTCCTTCTTTGCACCGTCCTCCTCTTGTTAATCCTAACAAGTCTCGGAGCCCACTTCCCCGTCGCCAACTTGCCGCGTCTGTTGTCACCGCCGTTCTTCTTGCTGCACGTCCCGTTGTCACCAGACAGATTTCTTCCTCCAGACTGCCATGTCTTCAAGCCGCTAACTGAGCTGCTTGATTCACGACGACACCAGCTGGACTGCCTGTCTGCCGCCCCCTCCTCTGTAATTTGTCAATCAACACTTCCTTGAAGGGGCCCCTGCTTACCTTCTTCTCTTTGCTTGCCCACTTCTTCTCTTCTACTTCTTTGCTTCATCGCTTCAATATATAACAAGGGCAAAAATATTGCTGCGAGAAGTTCATCATTAAGGCATCAATTTCCCTCAAGAGAGCATTCATTTCATATTGTCAGAGGCATACATCTAAGGTAATGAAAATATTGCTATTGTCTTACGATATAAGAGAGAGGCAACAATTAAAGAGATTCAACAAACTCTAAGAGAAGAAGAGTAAAAAAAATATGAGATTCAATCAATCGGTTGAGAATGGGTATGAACAAGCATACAGAATTAAAGATAGAAAAGTTAAACAATTTCAGCCTTAAGGATGTTTTGCTTGTAATGAAAGGGGCATCTAGCTAATGATTGCTGGTTCCGAGATAAACAGAAACAAGGATATCCAAAGAAATGGACTCCTGATTATAGAAATCACAAATACAGTAGAGAACATTCAAATAACCTAGTGGATACTATGAAAAGTGGAATTAATGAGCAAGCTATTGAAACATATGTACACTGCGTGACATTGAAAATGGAACACCAAGAAATAGTGGCCAGAAAATTATGCAAATTTCAGGGTAGACGCGCCTAACCGAGTTATGCAAATGATGTAAAATGCGCAGCTCTCGTGCGCACATGGAGTAAGATATAAGGGAAGGAACTTGCAGAAAGGACAGTATTCGTGTCGTTATTTCTTCAAGGAAAATCATTGTAGAAATTTTGTTCTTGTGTCAAAAGACACGTGTAATAACAGAGAATGCCAGGTCATCGTAAACGGAGGCAGTTCAAGCAGACAGACGCTTTTACGAGGGGCATGGTGATCGGACTGAAAAGGGCAGGTTGGTCCATACGTCAAATCGCAGCTGATACACACCTTGGTGCGTCCGTGGACTGACTCCGTCCGTCCACCGACTGTGGAGAAGATGGTTGGAACAAGAAAATGTGGCAATTTATAGGAATGTCGGTGCAACCAGAGTGACGTCAGCACGTGTGGATCGGCGTATCCGACAAGCAGTGGCGGCCCCACAAGCCACTTGTACCGCCATCCTGCAACATGTGCAAGACACCCTAGATCATTCCATCTCGACCAGAACCATTTCCCGTCGATTGGTTGCTAATGGCTTGCACTCAAGCCGTCCGCTAAGAAGACTGCCATTGACCCCACCGAATAGGCGCCAACGTTTGGAATGGTGCCGGGCTAGATCGACGTGGATGAAGGAATGGCACAGGGTCGTGTTCTCAGATGAGTCGCGTTTCTGCTTGTCCAGTGATAGTCGCCGTGTACGCGTGTGGCGTCGACGTGGAGAAAGGTCCAATCCGGCAGCAATTGTGGAACGCCCCGACCGTGCGACAACGTGGAATCATGGTTTGGGGCGCAATCGCGTATGATTCCAGGTCACCTTTACTTCGTATTCAAGGCACTATGACGGCCCAACGATACGTTGAAGATGTGCTGCGACCGGTGACACTCCCCTACCTTCAGGGGGTATCCAATGCCCTTTATCAGCAGGATAACGCCCGACCGCACACTGCTCGCATTAGCCAACAAGCTCTGCAAGATGTACAGATGCTTCCCTGGCCACCGTACTCTCCTGATCTCTCACCAATCGAGCACGTCTGGGACATCATTGGACGCCGTTTGAATGCCTTGCCACAGCCGCGTTCAGAAGACGAACTGTGGAAAATGGTTGAGAGGGAATGGAGAGCCAATCCCTCAGGACGCCATCCGTACTCTGATTGACTCTCTACCTAGACGTGTTGCTGCATGCATCGCCGTCCGCGGTGGTCCTACTTGCTACTAATCCGACGCCGTTCTCGCTCTGTATTATGACTATCATTTTGAAATAAATATCACTTATTGTTCGTCCCTGTCTCTCTCTGTCTGCCGAGTTTCATCACTTTCTGGCCACTATTTCTTGGTGTTCCATTTTCAATGTCACGCAGTGTAAAAGAATTTGAAGATTCACCAGATGAGATAAATGATAGGCAAATATGGTGTATTGATCCAGGATGCACCGCACATTTAACCCCAAACCTAACTTTGATGGAAAATGTGACAGAGTACAAAAATTAAATCAACCTAGCTGAGAAGGGCAAAACTACCCAGGCCATAGCCAAAGGAGATATGAGACTTACTACATGCACAAGTGAAGGCCAAGAAAATATTTGCATCAAAGATATCTTACATGTACCAAATATAAGGAATAATTTATTGTAAGTATACGACTTAGTCAACAAAGGAAATTCAGTTATTTTCAATAAGAATGGAGCAAAAATTTATAATGAAGGAATGAATTAGTTGCTGAAGCATACATTACAAGATAGTGTATTTATGATGGAAATAAAACTAAGAAATGTACCAATAGCAAAAAATGAAAATGTCATGGTTATAGATACACATTTATCAAATGAAAATAGCGATATAAGTTTATGTCATAGAAGATTAAACCATATAAATGTATGATACATTAAAAATTATTCAAGGACATAATGTAAAAGGATTGGATCTAAAATTCGAAAGGTTAACAAAGTGCGGAGCATGCATTTGGGGAAAACTGGTTAAGAAGCCATATAATATTACGGGACATTATACAGTTAAGCCCCTGCAGTTCATTCATATGGTTATATGTGGACCAATGCCATGTCAATCTTTAAGAGGATCTAAGTATTTTTTTTTGGTATAGTAGATGATTACAATAGAAGAATCTTTGTATATTTCCTGAGATCAAAAGATGAGACCTTTGAAAGATTTGAATAATTTAATGTAAGAGCCGAAGACGATTTAAGTTTTAGAATAAAAGATGTAAGAACCGACAATAACTGAATTTTGTTACTCTATATTTGAAGGATTTTTTAAAGATAAATGGGATTTATCACCAACTTACCACCACCTACTAACCACAAAGTAATAGAGTCGCAGAGAGAGTAAATAGGACTCTTGTATATACAGCGAGAATTGACTCAAAATTACCCATGAAGTTTTGGGCAGAGGCAATTGCTATAGCTGTATACATTAAGAATTGTACCTCCCACAGGTCTATCAAGCGCCATACTCCTATGAAGAGATGGAATGGCAGGAAACCATCGGTCAAACACATTAGAATATTTGGATATTTGACACATTGGCTTGGGAGGAAACCAAGAAGAAACAAGTTTTCACCAAAGGGTAGAAAGGGAGTATTTATTGGTTATTCCATTAAAGGAAAACCCTACAGAATATATGATATAATGGCAAAAGGAATTCATTAAGTCAGTTCAGTAAAATTAGAAATTTAGGAAGATACTAATTGGTGATAATTTGACCTATAAAGTAAATTGAAGAAATAATTGCTGAAAACTTTCTTATCTTGAAAGAAGTCAATCCTGTCACAGATAGTAAAATGAAGTCTAAGGAGGATACTTCAGTAAAACCGGGTGGTGACTGTGAAAATGACTCATCACAAACTGAACCGATAGAGGAAAGATGTGTAAAAGGAGGAAGAAAGAAAGTAGAAACAAAGAGCATCTTAGAAGAAAAGGCACAAAGCAAGACTTGACGAAAAAGAAAAGAAATTGTTTGAAGAAGGAGTTCGACGCTCTAAAAAATAAAGGATAGGAATGGGAAACATTTAATTATATATATGGAAATATACCATTATATTCCGGAAAATCTCAAAGAAGCAATGGATAGTGGAACAACAAATGAATGGCCCAAAGCAATGGAAGAAGAGCTCAGTGAGATAGAGAAACATAAAGTATGGACACTAGTACCAAAGGAGAGAGAGAGAGAGAAAATGGTATGAAAGTCATCAATAGTAAATGAGTCTACAGTACGAAGAAAGCTTCAAATGACGGCATATGTAAAAGAAAGGCCAGACTGGTCGCTGTTGGATGCAATCAATGATATGGTGTGGACTATAAGGAATCTTTCTAATCTGCACTCAAAAAGGAAAGCTTACGAACAATAGTAGCTCTTGTAAGGCAACAGAATTTGATCATAAATACTTATGATATGAAGACAGCTTATCTATAGGATGAGTTAGAAGAGACAGTATATATGAGACAACTAGATAGTTTTATGCAAAAAGGAGAAGAAAACAAAGTGTGTAAATTGGAAAAAAGCCTGTATGGTCTACCACAATCAGGAAAATGTTGGAACAAAAGGATTAATGAAATTTTATACCAGATGGGCATGATCAGAACCAAATGTAATCCATGTGTCTATAAACTCCAGGGAGGAGAACACTATGCAATACTAGGGCTATATGTAGATGATCTCATCATTGCTGGAACCAATAAAAAATTAATGACAACCTAGGCTCAGAAATATAAAAATATGTTACGCTAATGAAAAAAAAAAAGATAGCGAACCATTTATTGGAATTGAAATAAAAAGGGCAGAAGAAGGATTTTATCTATCCCAGACTCATTATATTGATACAATTCTTCACAGATTTGGACTGGAAAAATGCAACAGTGTGCAGACACCTGGAGATCAAAATCAAATTTGGATGAGTATTTGGACTCTAAACCAGTAGATAAATATGTACACCAGGAAATTATTGGATCACTTATGTACCTTTCTACGGGTACTCGACCGGACATATCCTTCAACGTCAGCAATTTATCTCATTATAGTAATGTTCCAATAGAGAAATACACTTATCTGGAGTTGAAAGGATCTATAGATATGTGAAAGGAACAAGAACTTGAAAATAAAGATACTTCGGCCAGTAAATATTTTTATTACCTCGACGTTTCGACAAAAATATTTTGTCCTCGTCAGGAGCAAACAAAAATTAAACATTTATCAAGGCGTTAAAAATCTAATAGAATGATTTTTAATGCCTTGCTAAATGTTTAATTTTTGTTTACTCCCGACGAGGACAAAAGATATTTGTCGAAACGTCGAGGAAATAAAAATATTTACTGGCCGAGAAGTATCTTTATTTTCGAAAAATATGAATGCCGGCCAGGCAGCCTCAATATTTACGATAAGAAATAAAATGTTGGCATATAATTCAAAAGACAACAATAGCACAATAAGTACTGATGCGATCTGGTGCACAACCCAAGACGCAAAATCCTATTCAGGCTATAACAGTCAAGCTTGGCAACAACTTAATAAACTGTAGAAGTAGAAGCAAAATTTAGTAACCTTGTCTACATGTGAAGCAGAACATATTTCAATATGTTAAGGGATTTCGGAAGTGTTATGGTTACAGGGATTACTAAAAGAACTTTGTGAAAATGTAACTTTCCCAATTACCTTGAAATGTGACAGCCAGGCTGCAATAAACTGGATGCAATCTGACAAAATTGCTTCACGAACAAAGCACATACACAAAAGTATTATTTTGTGAAAGAGGAAATTCAAATAGAATCAAGCTGGCATACACTGGAAGCGGATATACTAACGAAGAGTCTACCTAAGGACAAATACGGAAATGTGCAGATAGCCTTGGACTTGCTGATTAGGACTTAAACACAGGGGAGCGTGTGTTGTATATATATTAATTGTTACCACAGAGTGTGTGTAAGTTCACAGGTAAATAGGCGCTAACCGAAAAAAAGTTCCTTTGTTTAATATTACCCTTTTATATTTTGTTCTCTCTCTTGTAAATCAATAAATATAATGTTTGATTAGTAATTTTGGAATCAGTTTCATTAAAAATTCTAAGCAAAGTCAACAAACATCCATCATACACAATTTTCAATTTAAACTTTTTTATTTCAACTTCAATTATTAAATACATTTTTAAGATTTTTAAACTCAAAATTTAGAAAATGTATCGACACCATTATCACCAAATTCTCACTACATCACATCATTTCTTTTCAAAGAGATTGTTACTCTCCGCTAAAACTTTGATTTATCACCTTGATTGTATATTAGCTACACACGCCTCTTCGCTCTAACCTTCCCAACAGTCGAACTTGACCAGCTAGTTAGATGATTTTTTTTTTATTCACGGACCGGTTCGAGCATCAACGCCCTTTTTACTTTTTTTTATTCCCATATCACCTCACTTTCACCACTGCCTTTTCTCGGCCAAGTCATTCACTTTTTTTTTGGCTACAGAACGATTCTCTCTCTCTTTATCACTTTTTTTTCTCAATATTTTTCTTGACCAAAGTGTCTACCAAACATTTCCAAATCCGTCTGATAAGGACAACCCATAAAGAGTACCTTCAGAATTGTAGATGGCCCAATGCCTACGATCACATAACGTCGCTTTGCATCGCAGTACAAGAAGCAGCTATTTCCATTTTCGCCTATCTAGACTTTTTAAATAGCTCATCCCATAAGTCAATGCACGTTCTATTATTAATTATAATATTTATTGCTGTATATAACCACGCAAATTTATATTTATATCATTTCATAATTTTTCTTATATTTTTAACATTAGGCTTAACATTAATATCAACTATTTTTGTTCAACATCTCCTTTTTATTATTAATCATTATTATTAAACAAAGCATGCCCAATGTGTTACAATTCTATAATCTCATATTTTGCTAATTAGAACCACCAAAGCAAATCAATTTGTACACAAATTATTTCTACTATTATAATTACCTTAATGCTTTCATTTATAACCACCATAAGCTAATTTTCGTCACCTGGGGCATAAACTGTTGTAATATATTCCAATATATACTTATATCCCCATATGTAATATAGCTACAGTATGATAACCAAAACTGTAAAAACAAAATTCAACTGGCCAGTTTGACCATCATGTATTACCAAAACGACATAATAAAATTCTATTGATTGACAGCGGCGCCAAACAAGAAAGAAAATGTTTGAAAACATGTCGGGGTATTAGGTGTGCCTTTTCTTGCAAACATAGATCAGTCAGCTTTGAGACACGTTGATTAACTTCTCGGAACTTTAAGTTTTATAAATATGATTAATAAAATTCTATCCCCCCCTCCTGGGTCAATATAGTTCTATTTTAAAAATTCAATACAGTATACTCCGCTTATAACAAAGTCGGTTATAGCGAAATTCCGCATATAGCGAATGAAATTGTCTGCACGAAAGAAAAGAAGGGCTTAAACCATTAAAAGAACTCTGGATATTGCGAAGTCGGATATAAAGAATTTTCGCTTATAACGAAGTGATTTGCATGTATAAATTTTTATTTTATCCGTTTATAACGAAGTTTTCTCATTTACCATTATAATTGACTAATATATTATGCATAATATATATCAAATTACAACGTGTGAATGACACAAATTTAATGATACACAACAAATAAGTTAATAATATACAATTTAAAAATATGCAAACATATTATAAGTATTTTTATTACACCACAGCCTGCAACACAAATGTGGGAGAAACAAAGCCTCTCCGATCGCATGAAAGAAGTTTTAAAAATACCGTTAGAGATGGATTTCGATTCTTATGCTGACGCTGACAATGACGTCGTTACAAATGCCATGTTATCCGATGTAGAAATTGTCGAGAGCATTCTTCAAGCAAAAGAAGAAGAAACGGACCAAGTTGATGAAGAAGTAGACCCAATTGTCCACATTCCGCATCCAAAAGAGGTCTTGGAGAGCATTCAAACTCTGCGATTGTTTCTTCAATGTCAGGATGAGTCCAAGTCTCTTCATAGGCATCTGTCAGACTTGGACAACATCGAAAAGAGTGTTCAGCACTTGTTACTGACTTCTAAATGTCAAAAGAAAATCACAAACTACTTCTCCAAAAACACCTGATGAGGTTGTTATTGATCTTTGTGTTGCTCTTTTGAGTTGAATAGTAAATAAAATTATTGGTACAAAACATTTTTTTTCCAACTGCGGATATAACAAACTTCGGATATAACAAAGTGATTGTCATGGATAATGCGACTTCGTTATAAGCGGAGTACACTGTATTTCGACGAGGTTTTTTGCGCATTTTCTGGGATTCTTCTCCAGGAAAAAGAAGAGGGACGAGTCTCGTCTCCCCTAATATTGAATCTTTAAATAATTATACTATATTGATCTAAGATAGGCTTTTATTATTTAATGTATTTATAATGGATGAATCTATATTTTCACACTCACAACAATATATACGATATATATACTAGCGGATGTACCCGGCTTCGCCCGGGTTTTACCCTAGTGAAAGTTTACCTACCGAACATTTGTTAAAACAATTCTAGAAAACATCCAATCCCTACTGAATCTATACTTGGCAAGATAACTTTATGTTTGATTATCTGCTCCACCTAGCTGTACCCGTTCAAACGTTGCTGTCTTTGAACAAAAAAGCAGTTTTATTACCTAAATAATAATTTATTAATGATCAAATGTATACAATACATCAAAATGAAAATTAACAATAAAATTATCCCTACATAAATGTCATTTGAATATAACATATGTAAAAAATGATAGATATGTTTTGATAATTTGAAACTCGTAAATTTGAATCTCTCGATAAAGTGAACATTTTTTCCCGGTCCCTTGAAAAATACTCGATATAAGTTGAATAAAATCAATATTAATTATCATTAATGTTGTCACAAATAAATTGCCGTGTCATCCTGAATTTTGTGTTTCCTAATTTTCTACATTACAAAATCATCATTTTATCTAGTGAACATTTTTTCCCGGTCCCTTGAAAAAAACTCAATAAGTTGAATAAAATCAATATTAATTGGTTCCCTCGGTAATTGGAAGTTAAAGGAATACTATCTTTCCTTGGAATTGTATCATTATTCTTGTCTCGAATAAATTGCCGTGTCATCCTGAATTTTGTCTTTCCTAATTTTTAACATTACAAAATCATCATTTTATCTAGTGAACATATTTTCCCGGTCCCTTGAAAAATACTCGATAAGTTGAATAAAATCAATATTAATTGGTTCCCTCGGTAATTGTAAAAGTTAAAGGAATAGTATCTTACCTTGGAATTGTATCATTATTCTTGTCTCAGATAAATTGCCGTGTCATCCTGAATTTTGTCTTTCCTAATTTTCTACATTACAAAATTATCATTTTATCTATTCTCCCAATATATATGTTGTAGATAAATGATAAAACTAACTTTGACTTGTGTGCAATTTATAGGTAGAAAATCTTACTTTGATAAATAATCATCATCATTTAGTTAAATCTACAAATCTGCAAATAACTCTAAGGATATTCAAGAAATTATTTTTCAAAAACCTTCCCGGGGATACACCTAATAATATCCCAAAATTTCACGGCGATTGGATGTATGGTTTTTGAATCTATAGAGTACAGACAGACAGACATTCAATTTTATATGTATATAGATATACGTTGCAGGTAGGTGGTATTCCATATACCAAAAACTGGTACCTCTTTCTTCGAAAATGCAGTAAAACAAGGCATTTTATCATGATTTATCACCCCTGTACTAAACGTAATGGTGTTGATGAGGAACG
This sequence comes from Cordylochernes scorpioides, assembly GCA_030710605.1. Lineage (NCBI taxonomy): Eukaryota > Metazoa > Arthropoda > Arachnida > Pseudoscorpiones > Chernetidae > Cordylochernes > Cordylochernes scorpioides. The sequence continues at coordinate 93,488,942 of CP092886.1, read as the reverse complement.
ACCCACTACACCAGCTTTGGAAATTCAGACAAAAGCTAACCTGTATATCATGGATTCGAGGTATTCGCCTCATTAGTACAGGGGGTCGGCTTCGATTTCATAATATCATACGAAAGGAGTTATGGATTGGCCAGATAGGTGTTTAAGCTGGTCAGGTATCAGGGCAGATTTCATGCTAGAATACAACATAACGTTGCGGAAGGATGGCATTCATGTACCAAAAAAGAATTAAAATAATGCATTTAGTTTATCACATCAGTACGTTTGCTGTGGCTCTCTCATATTTTATTACTACCAGACTTACTCTTACTCTCGCTGTACAATATCAAACTAAGAAACCATCTTGTTGTGTTGTTTATCTTTTATAAACTACAACTTATATATTTATTATTTAATTATAATTATTTATTTATCACACACATTTAAATTTAGTAAAGATTAATTCTATATTTACAAAACACAGTCAGTCTATTGTTCTTAATTCCTCTTCTTAAATTCACATCACTTATATATTTCACACTATTCTACATATTCCTCCCTTGTTTAGTTAGTATCTAATCATGTCCTTAAATCTAGAAGGAACATGTATTTGTCTTCCACTTCTAGTGATGACAGTCTTGTTTTCATTCTCATTAGGTGATTCATTTGGGTATAAACAGTCCATATCAGATATAGCAATCTGCTCTTCTGGTACAATATCTTCTAAGGTTGCTTCTTGTTCTGGTAGATACCTTGAAGTACTAGGAAGTTCCATTCTAATTTTTGGAGTCTTAATCAAAGTGGTATTCAAATCAATTCCTTTGTTAAAATCTTGTAAGACATTGGCATGTCTTAAATGCTTTGCATTCCTAATGATAAAGCTACCTGTCTCAGTATTGACTAACTTGAATGAATTTGGAGATATAGTCTCTAGAATGATAAATCTTTGGTTGTCATAATTTGGTGTCAACTTGCTTTTCATTTCAGTGTTTGCGACATAAACAATATTACCTTTCTTGAAGTCATGAGGCAAGGCCTTATTCTTGCTATCAGCATATTTCTTCATTCTTTCTTTATAGGCTTGATTATGCTCCATCACTTCTTTATCCATAAGAGAATCATTGTCATTTATATCATTGAGCTTATTTCTAATTTCCCTGGAAAAAAGCAATAATGCTGGTGTTTTCCCAGTAGAAGGGTGCGGAGTCGACCTGTATGCCATTAGAACACATTGAAGTTCTTCTTTCCAATCCTTTCCTTGCAATTTTACTGAAATAAGTTGCTTTTTTAAATATCTGTGGAAACGTTCAATTTTTCCATTGCTTTTAGGATAATATGGCGACACTCTTATATGTTTTATACCTGATTTCATAAAAAATTGCTCAGTATCCTTGCTTACAAATTGAAGACCATTATCTGAAACTATTTCAATGGGAAATCCATATCTTGCAAAAATTTCTTTTAATTTTGAAATTATAGTTTTCGAAGAAATATCATTTATTATAATCGCTTCCGGGAACGATGAATAATAATCAATAAGTGTCAAAATATATTTTGAATCAATTGGTCCAACTAAGTCTACTCCTACTTTATACCATGGTCTAGGAGGTATTGGTATGGTTGTTAAAGGTTGGTCATGCCTTAAAGGTTGATTGACTTCACAAATGTAACAATTCTTTATACGTCTTTCTATATCTTTGTCCATATTGGGCCAATAGTATTTTTCTCTTAAAATTTGTTTAGTTCTAGCAATCCCTTGATGAGTTTCATGAGCTAAGTCTAAAATATTTCTTCTAAGATCTGTTGGTATAACAATTCTCTTTCCTTTTAAAATGAGATTATCATAAACTGAAAGTTCTTCCTTAAATTTGTGCAAAATTTTAAGTTCATCATCATCAATTTGATATGGCCAATTTCCAGTTTGAATTATTTTAGTTAGAATTTTGAAAAATGGATCTGCTTCACTTTGCTTCTTGATATCATTGAGGGAAATTGCCTTCATTTCTTCTGAAAATATGGAAAGTACTTTTTCTACATAATCATCAACAATATTTTCACATGAAATATTTGTTAAAGGTTTTCTTGAAAATATATCTGCAATATTTTGTTTGCCCTTAAGATACTCTATTTCATAATCATAAGGTTGAAGTCTCCAACTAAGTCTTTCAATTCTTGGTGGCAAGACTGTTGCCTTCTTGGGATTAAGCATATAAATCAATGGTTTATGATCTGTCCTAAGTACAAATTTATTTCCCCATAAATAGTCATTGAAATGCTCAACAGCCCACACACACCCAAGAGCTTCTTTCTCTATTTGTGAGTATCTTCTCTCAACATTAGTCAATGATCTACTTGCATAGGCCACTGGCTTTTTGCTTCCATCATTTTGTCTTTGTAGTAAAACAGCTCCTAAACCTACAGGACTAGCATCAGCAATTACTTCGGTAGGTGCATTCATGTCAAAATAGGCTAAACATGGATTTTTTGTAAGAGCTTCTTTCAATTTTCTGAATGAGTCCTCTTCTTTCTTGCTCCACTTCCATTTTATGTCCTTTCTTGTCAAATTATTAAGTGGTTCGGCTAACTTTGAAAAGTCTGGAATGAATTTTCTTAAAAATCCGCATGTACCTAAAAATGATTTTAGAGAATCTACATTTTCAGGTTTTGAAAAACTTAGAACACTTTCTATTTTCTTTGGATCAGGTCTAATTCCATCTTTACTAACAATATGGCCTAATATTTCCAATTCATTTAGAGCAAATTTACATTTACTTTTGTTTAGTTTGAGTCCAACTTGTTGAAATCTTTCAAATACTTTTTTCAGTCTTTGATCCAATTGTTCTATAGATTGCGCATATACAATCACATCGTCTATGTAGCATAACACTCCTTCTAAATGAGACAATATTGAGTTCATAGCTTTTTGAAAAGCTTCAGGTGCGCTGCAAAGTCCAAAAGGAATTTTGCAAAATCTGTAGCATCCTCTGGGTGTAATAAAGGTGGTCAATGGCCTGGACTTTTCATCAAGTTCAATTTGCCAAAAGCCTTTCTTCGCATCAAGTTTAGCAAAAAATTTTGCTCCCTGCAATGCTTGCAAAATATTGTCAACTGTTGGTATAGGATATCTCTCTCTAACTATGGCTTTATTCACTTCTCTCAGATCAACACATAGTCTGATTTCTTCAGTACCCTTTTTTGGAACTGCCACAATGTTTGAGATCCATTCAGAAGCTTCATGGACTTCCTCAATAATGCCATCTTCTATCATTTTGTCTAGCTCTTGATTGATGGCTTCTACCATTTTATATGGAAAATGTCTGCATCTCTGAGCTACAGGAGTAACATTTTCTTTTAGAGTTATTTTTTGACTATAACCCTTCACATTTCCTTGACCTTGAAAAAGGTTCATGTTTTCTTGTATCAAATTATATATATCCTTCGGAATAACTTCCTGTTGAATATTCCTTATTTTTGTTCCACGCTTTATAATTTCTAATTCGAAACTTGCTTTCTTTCCTAAAATAGGTTCTGCTTTACCTTCAATCACAAAAATCTGTTCCTTTATAGACCTTTCACCCCATGAAACATCTGCAAAGAAATATCCACAACATGGAAGAGGTGAAGTTTGTCCATAGGCATAAAATTTCCTTTCTGTACCATTTAAAGTTGGCATTTGAGATTTAGGAAAAATATTTTTCAAATTTTCAAGTCCTATGAATGTTGTATCACTACCTGTATCAATAGTCATTTTTATTTCCTTTCCATCTATATAGATACTTTCTTTGTTATCAGAGCCTAAAAAGAAAGTGTATTCATCTGAGTCTTCATTATTTTCAGAAATATTTTGAATATTTCTTTTCTTTCCTTCAATATTTTTATATTTATTTTTATTTCTACAAACTCTATTAAGATGACCCATCTTGTTACAAAATGTGCATTTCATATTTCTAGCTCCACATTTATATGGAGGATGTGTAGTTAAGCCACATCTATAGCATTCTTCCAAATTAGGTGCACTTACCTTGGAGGTGCTTCCTTTTTGATGGTACACATTATGAGCTTTTGATCCTTTAACAGTTGATTCATTAGCTGCTTGGAAATTATTTTTATAGTTTACTCTATTTATTGAGGTCATATCTTCATTTGTCAATACTCTAAATTCTTCTTTGGCTGTTTCAAACATTCTTGATATCTCAATTGTTCTTTGAAGATTCAAATTATCTTGTTGCAACAACTTTTCTTTTAATTGCCTATTATAGCATTTTTCTATTATCTGATCTCTGATCATGTCTTCTTCTAAATTTCCAAATTCACAGGATTTGACTAATTCTCTTAGGGCAATGACATATGAATCAATATTTTCATCTGTATTTTGTTTTCTTTGCCTAAATTTAAATCGTTCTGATACAATATTTTTTTGTGGTGTGAAATATTTAGTTAAAGCTTCTTTTGCTTTTTCATACGTATCTTTTTCTTCTGGCAAATTAAAGAAAATTCTTTGGACTTGTGGTCCAAGGCAATGCAAAAGTGTTGCCCTTTTAACGTCATCTTTCTTTGTTGAAACACCGCTTGCTAATTCATAAATTAAATATGAATTCATCCAATGTTTGTACTCGGAATACAAATCTGTAGCATTAAGGTTCAACGGTAATGGAGACGTCAAATTATTTGCCATCTTCTGTTACGCTTATTTAATTATTATTTTCTTTTTTTAATCCTCGTCGCCAAATATGTTGTGTTGTTTATCTTTTATAAACTACAACTTATATATTTATTATTTAATTATAATTATTTATTTATCACACACATTTAAATTTAGTAAAGATTAATTCTCTATTTACAAAACACAGTCAGTCTATTGTTCTTAATTCCTCTTCTTATCTTCACATCACTTATATATTTCACACTATTCTACATTCTTGTTATATTTCCAGGTAGTTTTAAAATTTAAACCTTTTATAGGAAATAAACTGTTAATAGATTGGTCATTAAATATATCATTAAATTTGAAATGATCAAATAATTTGTTATTGAATTTAATAATAATGTTAATTTGGTTATTCTTTTGTTTAATTTTTCTGTTTTTGAAGATGTCGTTTGTGATATCTGTTAATCTATTAGAAAGATTGTGAATTTTAATGTGTTCTACAAGTTTTATAAGTTTGCTATTATTTAATTTGAATAATGTTTTAATAAAATTATCAATGAATTTTTTTGTGTACATTTTGTTTGTGTCTAATAAGTTATTAAAGTTTATGAAGCCTAATTTGTTGGTAGTTTTACCTCTGGTTTTGACTGAGTTATTATTAGAGTTATGGTTTTTGTATTTATTACTAATTTCATAGATTGATATTTCAGATGGTTGTGGTGTGTATGTGTGGTTAAGTTCGTCGTTAAGTCCATAAGGGTATAAAGTGTTGTGTTGATAAATGTAATTGTTTTCTAATAATAATCGTTGTTTTTTGTCTTGACAAATGTCAAGTATTTCTATCATGTAATTGTTAAAGGTATGTATTTTATATATATTGTGTTGTTTCATGTATGTGTTACCAATTGATTTTTTGGAGTGGTTTCTATGTAAATTTATTCTTATGTTTAACGGATTGCAAGTTTGTCCTATATATGAAAGTTGACAAGTTTGGCAAGTTAATTTATAAATAGTGTTCTCTATCTTACAGCTAGGTGTTTGAAATGTGTCATGGTTCTTGAAAGTTGGGCAAGTTTGACATTTCTTATTTAGACAATTTTTAGCGAGTTTAGAGAACATAGAAGGGGTGCTAACCCAAAAATGTTTGTAGTTTTTTTTTAAGTTTTTTAGTTTGTTATTCTTTAAAACGTTTTTTTTTTATTAAAAATTATTTGCTATAGATGTTAGTTGAATTAATTAATAATTTGTTTGATAATAAATATAGATTGTTGTATGTATATCTGTAGTAATTGTAAGAATAACTAATAAAAAACATCTTTAAACTGACTAAAACACTGAGAAAAAAAAATTCTGTGAGTATTATGTGATTATAATTACTTTTATATTTTAATCTTCCTTTAAGATATAAATTATACCTTTTGGATATGTAAATAACAGAGTTTGTCTATTAAAAATTGAAATTTTAAATATAACTTAAATTAAGTTATTATCATAGAGCAAGCTCGTATGAATTTATATGAAATGTAAATAATAAAGTTTATCAAATAAAATTTTAAATCTTAAATATAATTTAAATTAAGTTGATATTATAGTGTGAGTTAAGATGGATTTATATATTGATATAACTATATTTAAAACTTTTAATAATAGTAATATTTATATATAAAAAGGAAATTCGATTAGATTAGTAAGCTAAATCTAAATTGATTATATAATATAAAAATTGATAATTATTTTTGTGTTTAAGTTAGATGAGATTAAAAAGTTGTTTATATGTATTATATTTATATCTTATTTAGGAGAGTATGTAGAATGACTGTAGTGTGTTTGGTTAAATGCAGTCGTTGTGGCTTCAATGTTCAGAGTGTTTCAGGCGTGAATGTATTGCACCAAAGAACTAGACATGTTGGATGTTACCACAGAGATGGCAAGAGAGTGATGCCGACACCGGTCAAGGCAGATCTGCAGAGAGGGGTATGTCAATAATCGTGTCTCAAAGTGGACCGACTTGTTTGATCCTGAAGAGGGCACACCTGATAACCCTGACATGTTTTTCGGGCCTGTTTCCTGTCCTGGCGCCTGCTGTCACTCAATCGAAATTTTATTTTGTCGATCTGGTAATACATGATAGCCCTACTGGCGATTTGATTTGTTTTTACAGTATTGATTATTATACTATATCTATCACATATGGTATATAAGTATATATTAGAATATATTAGCACAGGTTTATAAATAAATATATATCTATATGTCATAAACCCGGGTAAGAAAACAAGCGAGTTGGAAGCAGTCGGGGTTGAGTGGCAAGGCGTGCAGAATGGAAAGTCCGCACGGGACAGGAAGGACAAAGTTTGGGACCAAAAGACGCTCTCCCAGTACGTGTCAAGTGTCACCAGGGCAAGGGGAAAGTTGAGGATTAACTGAGGAAAGGCTCGGCGTCCAGACTGAAGCCGCGGGGACCGTCGTGAGATGATAATGGCCGACAACTGAGCGGGGTTCTCCGAAAATATCCCTTGTAACCTAAATAACTGTCAACATCTGGACGCCCCTTCTTTTGTCCCTCTCTGGATCCCCCAGGTGTCCCGTGGCAAGTTGGTGTCACTTTGAGTCGACTAGAAAAGGCGTCATACTATTTACTTGCATATCACATTGTTTAAATTACAATAGAATGTGCCCCCGGTGAGAAAGGTTTGATTAGGGGAGTGAAATGAAATGGAGCGAAAAGCTAGCGAATCTATTAAATGGGAAATAATTTGGGGCACAAATTAGTTACTAGAATAAAAATAAAGATAAAGGGGAGAGTAGTGGTTACACACTGATATAATATTATAAACATACAAAAAAAAAAGGATTCCATGGGAAGGATAAATTTAAAGTAAACACACATAATAGCGAGGGTAAATTTTAGGAAAGTTAGGTATACTATATACAGTTTTTGTTACTTAAGGTGCCATAAGTACTTACAACATAGTTTCAGGGATGTAATACAGGAATGAGGAGAAGTAGAGATGATAAAAGTAATATAAAATATAAAAGAAAATTGACTTAAGCAATAAGTTAGGCAGTGACGCAGTGAAGAATAAAGGAACAGGGTCTGAATGGTTTCTGCAAAGGACATCTCAGGAGTCCTGCCCTGCAATACGAGCCTAGAAGCGAGGTGTTGTTTTCAGGGATCAGAAATCTCAAGATGCCCTGTAAGTAGCATTAGATCAGATGGGCAAAAGGCGTGAAGATTGAAGAAGAGGTAGGTAATGAGAGAATATGGGAAAGAAAAGCTGGCTGAGAGAGGTTAAAAAGAGATGGAGGCTCAAGAGCTGCGCTGCTGTCGGTGATTGAGCTCGACCAGATAAAAAATAAAAGTAAAAGGAAAATGATTGGGCGCATCATGCTGATGATGGCGATGGGTCGAGCATGAGGGAAAAAAATTTAGCTGGTTACCCAAGCTCTCCGTGTGGAGTTAACATGGGGAGGAAGAGTGTACCAGGTCAATGAATCATTTAAAAAAATTGTTGACGAGCAGGAGTCTCAGGAACCGTTAAAGAAGTTAGAGGATGGAGGTAGATTGTGAAAACAGGGTTCGACTTTTGCCATTGATTGGTTGAACCCGGGTTTGAGGAAAAAAGAAAATGTGAAATGAAGAATGCTGGGACGGTGACCCGGGTGTAATTGATATAAAAATAAAAATAACCCATGGATTTTCTTGAACACACCATCAGGATGGGATGGCGAGGAAAGAGTAGTCCACTGTGGAATATCAATAACAAAAAAAAAAAAATCGGCGAACAGGAACTCTGCGATGGGGTGGTTAGAACGAAGGCATAGACTTTATTCAACTTTATTCAACTGTAAATACAAAGCGCGATGTCCCGCCAAGGACACTGGCGCCCAAAGGAAAGCAATACAAGAGAGAGAGAGAGAGAGGGAGAATCTATTTACATATCAAAAAAAAAAACATATGCTCAAGGCATTTACATATTTTTGAAATTGATTTCAAACAAGCATACTATATACATAGGTAATTTAATTTAAACACACCTCAAGATAAAGGAAAAAGGAAAAAAAAGAATCATATATACAGCACATAGTTAATTATACCTAACACTTGAGATTAATTAAAAACTTTGATATAAATTTACAAAATCTATTGAAAACAATGTATGAATCCCTGCTGGATATCAGTTCTCTTGGATCGGTACAGAGGATACATTTATTGAGTCTGTAGTCTTGAAATGCTGGGCACTTAAGTAAAAGGTGAGTGGAATCTTGAATGCGGCATCCACAAAAACAGCCCGGATCCTCCGATGCGCGTATTCTTTCCAGAAAACTTCCGAAATTACCATGGTTGGTTACAAATTGTGTGTTGTGGAAATTAGGGCGAAAATAATTAGGAATACCCCGGTTGAAAAAACTTGTAAATGTCTCGTTTGTATTATTCAGTAAGAGCAACATTCTTTCGTCTATATAGGATTTAATTATAAAGGGAATATCGATGTTGTATTTTTGCTTGTCCTCGAACGATAAGTTATTTAAGTCATATTTCATATTTTTTGCTTCAATGTAATCTGCAATCAATGGAGTCTTAGCCAAACTGTGAACACAGTTGTACGAAGTTGTCTTGTAAGCTTGAATGCTCCATAATAATATCTGATATTGCATTGAGTTTAATTTTTGTATCGATTTTTTATTTAAAAATTTGAACCATATTTCTGATCCATATGTTAAAGTTGATCTGAATAAAGATTTGTACAATGTAATTCTTTTATGGGAGCTCAAACCCCATGATTTGCTGCACAGAGAGAATAGAAAATTGTTTATTCTTAGAGTTCTGCTCACTATTTCCTCTATATGAAAAGCAAAATTTAATTTGTTTTTTCTTCTATGATTTGCAATTGTTATTCCTAAAATTTTTATGTTTTGTACTGGTGGAATTAATCCACTCTTAAATTTAACTGGGATCTTCTCTTTATTATGCAAATATAAAATGTTTGTTTTTTCGGAACTGATTTCTAACTTGTTCTTAATACACCACAATTCGATAGTATTTAATGCTTCCTCTATAACTATTTTTAGTGATGCTAGATCTTTATTCCAGCATATGATCGAAATATCATCCGCATAACAAATCAACTCACAATTGGGCACCTGCAAATTCATCAGCAAATCATTCAACAAAATTGTCCATAGAAGTGGAGAAAGCGGACCGCCCTGAGGACACCCCTTGGTAATTGGCTTTGAAGTTGTTAGATTGTCGTAACTGAAAGAAATGAACCTGGAATTTAAATATGATTGTATAATTTTTTGATCAGTTTTTCCGGTAAATTATCTGAGTCTATTCTTTTGATGATCGCTGGCCACCAGGCATTATCAAAAGCCCCCGAGATATCTATTGTAATTAGTGCAGACAGTTCTTTTTGCTTATGCTCCATTAATACATCGATTATAGTATTCAAAGCAGTGATGGTTGACTTAGACTTGATAAATCCGTGCTGCCTCGAGCTTAACAGATTGTTTTGAATATAAAATTCATAGATTTTATTTTTGTGAATTTTTTCTAGAATCTTTGAAAAATTTGATAATAAAGATATCGGACGGTAGCTTTTAGCTGATTAATAATTGGTTTTGCCGGGTTTGGCTATTATTTTGAGTGCTGCTGTTTTCCATTTTTTAGGGAAGTATCCTATTTGAATACATTTATTAAATATTGAGTGTAAAATCGGAAGTATTAGTTGAAAAGCATTCTTTATCATATTATTACTAATATTGTCTGGACCAGGAGCTTTATTTACATTAATTTTGTCGATTATCTCTTCTATTTCTTTCTTATGAATTTTGCATGAGTTGGAGTTTGTAAAATTCGGTGTATAGTTCCTTATTGATGTATGGTGAGCAGTATCCGATATAGTTGTATCATCAGGAATTAGTTCATTAATCAGATCTTTTATTAGAGTTTCTTTAGAATCTACTGGTGCCTGTTCAATTATTGGTAATCCCTTTTGTTGATTAGAGGAGCACAGTTTTTTTAAGGTTCTATAGACGTTTCCAAACGGATTATTAGATCCATTTTCTTCTATAAAATCTCGCCAACTATTCCTCTTAGCTTTTCTAATACTATTTTTATATTTATTTCTGACAGACTTATATTCATTAACACTAATTGCTTTATGATGAAAGTATCGATTTCTCACATAATGAAAATACTTTTTCTTTTGTTCTAATTCTTTGTTCCACCACTTGATCCCGGTATCGAAAGTGAAGTTGGAAGATTTCACCTCCAGTGATTGATATGCAGCTTCCAGAATTATATCCGATAGCCTGTCAACTACCATGTCAATATTAGTTTCCCTTTCGACCTTTTTTACATCGTTTTCCAATCTTCTTACTTCCTGTTTAGAAATTGTATTTGAAAACAGTGACCAGTCTGCTTTCTTTTCGCTAAATTTCCATGTAGATTTTTGTTGATTGTTTGTAATATCTAAGTTAACATTGATATCAAATGAAACTGTCACATGGTCGGAAATATTGGTCAATTCAGAAGTTTGCCAATTGTTTACCAGTTTCAATGAATGTCTATTTGAAATAGTGAGATCTATTATGCTTTTATTACGACAGGTAGGAGTTTTGTTATTGTGAATAAAAAGATTATATTCATTGATAATAGGTTGCATTTTATATCCGTTAGAGTTTGTAATTCTATCGAACCAAACCGGGTGACGGGAATTAAAATCTCCACAGAGGATTAGGGGAGTACTCTCGAAGGTAGCTATCAAATTCTTTAAAAAGTTCAAATGTTCGTCATCGCATTTGTTTGGAGGAATATAAAAGTTTGCTATTATCGTACTAGATTTAGGTGTATTTATAGAGATTGATGTACAAAACTGATTTGTGAAACCCTCCAACTTCCTATATTTTATATTTTTATTATATATAACCGTTGCAGTATAAGTGTTTTCTGTTGAGGAACAATGTACTATGTGAGAGTCCATATCGAACACGACCTTTCTATTTAAAACATAAGGCTCTTGAAGAAGGAGATAATCTGGAGGATTATATCTAATTGAGCTTCTGAGTTCGGTAGTTGCAATTATACTTTTCCTAATGTTCTGTTGTATACATTTAATTTTTCCTCTTGTTAAAATTTTTGCTTCTTTCATAATGGAGATTTATGCGAAGCGCTTATGAGCCTGTTGTGTAATCTGTTCGCTGAATCATCAGGCTGATTTGTTTATTGTAAATTGGACAATCCTTAGAATTTGGTTTGTGATCAAGATTGTTATTTTTAAAATATATAGACGGCCTATGGAAAAGGATCAAGAGACGAGAGAAGTATGTAAGGCAGAGTTGGAAGGATCAAGATATGAGAAGAGACAGTTGGTAGAAAGGCCTCGCTGTTAAAACAAAATTTTTAAACTTAAATTATCTTAGACGTAGGCTATGAAAAATTAAAACAAATGATGTCAAAGAATATCAGGTTTCAGATGATGTGTATATAGGTTGGATAATGGTTTTAGCTGTTTAGGGATGGAAGAAAAAGAAGTATCATAATGTAAAAGAAATATCCAAAAATATCTGGATTGATTCTACAAGGCACACATCAAATATCGTAAAAATATAAATGAATAAGATTAAAATATATAGTAAGTATTTAGGTTAGTGTGTTCCCCACGTGATGCAATGCTTATAAATGCAAATAAGACGATGTTTGGAAAAGTCAAAAGTGGTAAATAAATTGAAATGTCATTATGGTTTGTTTTTTATTTTTTCATAATTATAATTTCAGAGACGTCTCATATGGTGAGAGAGAGAGAAAAAGGTAAACGAACTTATCAAAAGTAGTAAAATGTTACAAGTAAACTTATAATGGATATCTGAAGGTTTAGAATGACGCAGTGGTAAAAAAAGAGGAAGTCTGAGTTGATTCTTGCAATGGCGTTCGGCAATGCAATACGTACCTGTGTAAGTGAGGTATTGTTTTCATTGACCGAACACCCAAGACTTTCCATAATCAACATTAGATCAGACAGGGGAGGTAAGTAAGTTGAAAGTGGAGAAATGGGAAAGGTGGAGTCAAGAGTTGCTCTGTTGCCAATGATGATTGAGCTCGGATGAATTTTGAAAAGAATAGTAATAAAATGGTAAAAATGATGGTTGTAATGATGACCCGAGCATTGAGAAAAATAAAACTCGAAGTGGTTGCCTGAGCTCACTGTTGGGAAATGTACAGCGAAGAAGGTTGAGCCAGCTGGTGGAATCAAAATTTAAAAAAATAAAAGTTTAGTTGGCGAGAATGAGATTCTTGACCGTAGGAAATAGGAAAGGTGAGGATTGTTGAAGGTAAAGGGTACTGTTGCCATTGATGATTGAACAACCCGACATTGTTGAATGTGATGAATGATGTTGTCGTGTGATGGATAAAAAAAAAGAAAGAATCTTTGGATTTCCTGAACTCGTTATCGGGAATTGTATACCGAGGAAGGATGGTCCAATAGATGATTTATTAAAAAAAAAAATAAAATGGGTGGCAACAGTAACCCTATGGGAGGCATTTAGGTTGGGAGAAAATTGGTTAAGGAGGTGTGAGTAAGTGATATAGGATGGGAAGATAAGATTGGGAGAGAGAGATAGAGAGAGGCGTCAATATGAAATGAAAATAATAATATAATAAAAACATTGATATAAGAAATAAGACGATTTTAAGGTATTAAAAAAATTATACTGTTGAAATAAACTCAAACGTTGTTTAAAAGTTCGAAGTTGTAAAGTTTTAAAATCTATATATGATGACAGAGATGAAAGAATAGTCAAATAGTAATATTCCAAATGATTGCTGATGGTTGAATATTCTAAGCTATAATGACCAATGACAATAATATCAATATATATAGTCACGACCGTCTTTCCTCATTCCTCATCGGCCGCCTCTGTCACGGATGCGCGCGCACAGGGAGGTCACGTGCTCGCCGGCAGCCAACGGGCGCGCGCCGCCGGCATTACGTCATAGATTATAAACACAAGGTAATAAGGCCAAATAAAAAAATAGTGTGTGATAAGACACAATTTGGATTATAGATTATAAACACAAGGTAATAAGACCTAATCCAAGTAAATAAATAGTGTGTGATAAGGCACAATTTGGATTATATTTAATACAGTTATCAGCGTCATGCACAATTCTGTCACGTTAAGTGTCAAGTTACGGTAAGTAGAAATTTAAAAATTAAAAAAAGATGCCGAAACCCAGGATCGAACCAGGGACCTTTAGATATTCAGTCTAACGCTCTCCTAACTGAGCTATTTCGGCTTATTTTATTTATTTCTATAGAAGCTTCTATCTTTATAATTATGTATATTTACAAAAGTCAATTCGCTCGCGTCTCTAGCGGTGAAAATGAGGGGTAATACCAGCTGACCTAATGTACATGTAAAGTTTGGAGCGGGACGTTTCACAAGAGTGACATCCACGGCTCCAATTTATAATTGTAACAAATAGTATTTGAATAAAAACATTCAATCGGGTAAAACACGGGCGTTGCCCGGGTCATTCGGATAGTCTATATAATAATGATGGCTTGGATGGTTTATAATGGCTGCGTGTGTTGGGGTATAGGAAATAAAATAAAGATATATAGCATACAAATATAAAGAGTAAATATAAAAAGGTGATAGCTTGATTGATGGCATTGACGAAGATGTTTTGTTCTAGTAATAGGATTGGGAGGCCGAGTTGAGCTCATCGAAGAGCGAAAAGAGCTCACCTTTGAGGAGCTCGTGGAGCCTCGCAGACCTGTACACGTTGTCGTTCCGCACGGCTTACAGTTGCCGGAAGAAGTTTTTCGCTGGAAAAGTCTCGTCGTAAGGTGCCATAGGCGGGGCATAGGCACGTGGCGCCGTCATTTCTTGGAGGGCTTCGGTGAGTCGGTTTACCAAGTTGGCCAAGCTGGGCCGAACGAAAGTGGCGGGCACCTCAGAAGCGTCCACGTAGCGTTCCCCGTCTTCGTCCATAGTCCTTTGTCCACTGTCCGCCATCATAATCCCGTCGGCTTATACGGGTCGACTATCGTAAACCCGGGTAAGCCAACAAGTGAGTTGGAAGCAGTCGGCGTTGAGTGGCAAGGCTGGAAGAGTAGGAAGTCCGCACGGGACAGTAAGGACAAATTTTGGGATCAAAAGACGCTCTTCTAGTACGTCTCACGTGGCACCAGGACCAGGGGAAAGTTGAGGATTAACTGAGGAAAGCTCGGCGTCTAGCCTGAAACCGCGGAGGCAGAGAGGAGCCAAAACGGCGGCCACGAGGGCCGCCGTGAGATGGAAACGAACCTAGCACTCAGCGGCCTGTCCGAAAATCTCCACTGTATCCTAACTAACTGTGAACATCCGGACCAACGCCCTTTCTGTCCCTCTCTGGATCCCCCGGGTGTCCGGTGGAAAGCTGGTGTCACTTCGAGACGACTAGAAAAGACGTCATACTTTATTACTTACATATCACATTGTTTAAATCACGATATATAAATAATTAAATACCCATTTCTTGGTTTCTCAAGAAGCCTCTGGGACCAAAAATATTCCTGGTCGCAGTGGTACAGCCTACTCCACGCTGACGAGCGCGAAACGCGTTATTGGATGGCTTTTCTTGATTTATAAGGAAATTGGGTTGGCCCAATATCAGGGAACAGGCTAAATCAATGTTTATTTGATTTCTGTTTCACTAGATGGCGCTCTGACATTTGAAAATTACATGTACTCCTGGTCAGGATATGCCTTTTTTATTTTAAATTTATATATATATTTAGTTAGTATCTAACGAAGTTTCATAGTGTTAATTTTTGTATTTTCGTAGAAGGGCAGTAATATCCGAAAGCTTGAGATGTGAAAATAAAAATAATAATAAACTCATTCCAGAAACCTATCGCCTTAATCAATTCATATACAGGAGATTCACACCTATTGAATTTGTTTATTGTATCATTAAATTGATTTAAATTTCCTTTATTATTTAATATATTTTGAAATATTTATAATATAAAATTCCAATTTTATGTTTGTTTAACAAATTTTATTTAAACGAAATTTATTTTAGAATGTAAATTTGTTAAATATATTTAATTGTATTTTTTCAATCCTTTATTTTTCTAATTTAATAATAAAAAAACTCAATTTTTAAACGATCTTCTTGAGCCTATCATGGACACACGATACGATATAAAATGGAATTATAAAATGTATACATCGAAACGAAGGTCCAAACGGAATGTGTGTGATAAATATATTTCTTTTCTTCTTTGTGATAAATATATTATTTAGATTATAATAATTATTATTACTCTCTCACTCTCCCAAGTGAGAGCGGGATAAAATTTAATTAAAATATCTTTTATAGAGAGGAGTTTGATATAATGAATAAACCTTTGCCATATAAAATATAGCACAGTTCCATAAAACAAACCTAAAAGAATAAATATTTTCCCTATTTTTCGTAAATGAATATTAGTTTAAATTTGTCATATACACGTATCTTTTATTTATTTATTTATGTGTAATTGCAGTGCATTTGGGTGTGAAAGTTATGTTTTAAACACTTTTAATAAATAAGAAGACTGATATTTGTAAACAAGTTCACATGATAAGCCAAACCTAACTGGATTTGACACTTTTTGTGTATATGTAACCTCTTCTGCTCATCAAAGTCGTTGATGTTTCAGCTCGTTGTCGCCTTCAATGTCATGGTTGTAATTCAAGCCTGGGATCCAATGGTGCGTTCCGCTGTGCCAGCATTAGTCTTCAGTCCCGAAGGTCGCCCTCTACTCTTGGCAACCGTCTCTAACCCGGCCGTTGTGGCGGAAAACCCTCGCTGCGACCGCTTCACCCGAGATGTATGCTTGGAAGATGCTGAATATCCTAGGTAAGGAGCATTGTGCACTTGCCTATATGCGTATCACGTATATTTGAGCCTCTTGCATTCTTTAATAAAGATTTGAAAATGATTCACTGTTTCTAATCCTTCCTGAATTACAATAAAAATAGGTCACAAACCCGATTTTGAAAATCAAAAGTCATTTACAAGGGAGCGCGCGCGCTCAACGAATATCAATATAAAAACTAATATTCTTAAATTAAATCTACAGTCTAAAGCCCCATATGGAAAATATGAAACAGTTTATAAATTTTCATAGAATACAGAATAAAGCTTCAAAAACAAAAATGTATACGAGAGAGCTTTTAGCGAAGTTTTCCAGGAAGAAAATGGGCTGTCAGCCGCGTCAAGTGTCAAGTTACGGTAAGTAAAAATTTAAAAATTAAAAAAAGATGCCGAAACCCGGGATCGAACCAGGGACCTTTAGATTTTCAGTCTAACGCTCACCTAACTGAGCTATTTCGGTTAATTTTAATTATTTCTATAGAAGCTTCTATCTTTATAATTATGTATATTTTTACAAAGTCAATTTACACCTCTTCGCTGGAGACCATGGGAATACTGACTAATTCATTATGCTAACATAATTATAAATACAAGTATCAGAGTCATCCCAAATTCTGTCATCGTTTGCTTTTGTGAATGGAATAAATACCCAAATAGGGCCATTTCTTATAAGCATCGGTGGTTCAGTGGTAGAATGCTCGCCTGCCATGCGGGCGGCCTGAGTTCGATTCCCGGCCGATGCATTTTTTTTCTTTTTTACCATTTTTAAAACTCATTTATATTATTATCCCTATATATATAAAAGTCAGCGTATGTATGTATGTATGTTTGTCAACTATACACGTCCACAATACGTAACTAATCTGACTGATATTTTAACAGTATATAAAGTAGAATCTGGAAAAACTCTTAGTGAAAATGTCAGGTCTCTATCCCAAATATCCGTCGTGTTATTTGCAAAAGAGTGACAAGATGTCACAAGAGTGACATCCACGGCTCCAATTTATAATTGTAACGAATAGTATTTTAATAAAAACATTTAATCGGGTAAAACCCGGGCGTTGCCCGGGTTATTCGGCTAGTGTTATCATATAGAACTTGAAGGAATTTTTGGACTCATTTTTTGTTAGCAATATTTTTTCGCTACAATTTTATTACCAAAACAGAATATTACGAAACATTTCATCTCTCTAATATCTCTTTATATCTATAATCAAATTATTAATTAAAATATAAAAGAAATATGGCACTCTTGTCAATCAATGATATATTTTTTAACCCAGGTTCTGGGAGCGTACATATATCGGGAGATATCCGAATATATGGTATATTTACGTATTTCTATATATATTAAAAAAATATGCATTTATTGGATTTATAGGTATTTTATTTTTCCAATATTCCGAGGGGCAACTCGACTCTCTTTATCAATGATATTTGTTTTTTTTTTTACTAAAACATATTAGCACGTGTACACCACTCTACTTCGACAAGGCCAATGTAAGAATTGTATCTTTGATTTAAGTATTATATTCAGTATATATACAGATAATGATTATATATAATACTAGCGGGTGTACCCGGCTCCGCCCGGGTTTTACTCGAGGGAATGTTTGTAGTCTAGTATGTTGATATAATAAATCTATCTGAATATTAGGAAAGGTCAGGTAATTTTTTTGTAGGGTGATGCTCTGAAAAAGAACGCTATACCACTTTATCACTAAACAAATTGGCGAGTCAAAAATAAGCAACCTAAACAATCCATTAGCTTTGCAAGATAAGAAAAGAAATAGAGAAATGCATGCAAAATTCTCAACACAAATCAAAATCTTTAATCCTCAGAAGTAATGTATATTAGGTAGGATGAGGTTTATTTTGTTTCTATTACATTACATGGAATAGATTTTTTTTCTAATAAAATTTACTAACCTCTTTGTTCACTGAAACCTAAACAATGTGTTAGACCACTCTTTGTTCAACCTTACACATTGTTTAGGTCTCTTATTAGGTTGCAAGATGTATACTTATGCTAAAATGGTAATTTGGGTAAACATAGGTAAATTCATGTTGGGCCAGTATTGTTCATCAAGCCAACACAGATATAACATTACGGTATGAAGCCAATTGTGCTAAAACTAATATTTCCAATCAAATTATCAAAAAATAACACATACTATGTAATATAAACACATGTATGTAAAATAAACACAATAATAACCAATAATTAAAAACCATACATTTTTCTAACACAGTATACTTCTTAAGTAAGAATACCTTACCATGAAGGTTTAAAACCCTACACATTGAAACATGTGAAAAATGTAGCATGTGTGTATGATGGGCTTGAAGAGAAATATTTAAAAAAGATATTTATTGAAACTTTTGTAATACCACACCAAATATGCATATTTATAGTTACAACAGTTGCAGATCTTATTAGCGCTTTAAAAGGGACAACCATATATGAGCAAAGCATCTATGTACATTATAGGACATTAGAAACATAGAGGATGTTGGCCAGAGAGCAAAGATAAAATAGGTTCTGGAGGGGACTCAATAGCAGGTAGAGAAACTCTACCTTGTTTACAACAGAGGCCAAAGGGTTCATCTTTAAATCTCAAAGCAGAGCAAAACTGGCATACCCGAGACATTTGGCCTATATCGACAGATGAATCAGCTTTATAATCAATATGGGCATTATACTGCAAACCTGAAAACGGCTTATGAGTCCAAAGCTGAATACGCTGAACAGGAACTTGCATAGTTTGTGTAGCTGCGACGCGGGCTTCAGAATACCTAAGTCGGCGAAGCGCACGACGCGTTTCACTTTGAAGTGGTGTCTCAATAGCTCTAGCATTCCTATATCTCCTGGAAGCAGCCGTATTCCTACCAAGTAAACGTCGGCTGTGGCGAGGCATATTCTGAAAAAAAAAAAAAAGATTGAGATTAATAACAAAAGCTTCAAAACCAGCAATTTCTAAACAAAGCATAAATATTTCCTGTCTTTTTGAGGTAAAAAAACAAAATTTTTAATTTTTTTATTCAAAATAACCTTCAGATATGTTAAAAAGATTTAAAAAAACTAAAATCATAATATTATATTACCAAAAAATTAATGTACAAAACCAGTTATCATTAAAAAGCTTCAAAAATAGACCAACCGCTGGATACGGCAATGAAAAAGCATGCTTTTTTTGAGGTAAAAAATAAAAATAATTCTCTAAATAACAAAATAAAACCCCTATATGTTAAAAAAACTATAAATAATCTAAATATAAAATATTTAATCAAATAAATTAAAATATCTTTAAAAAAACTTTGAAAAAGGACTTCAAAGAGACAAATAAATGAATCCGTAAAATAAATCCCTTGCTTATTTAAAAATATAAATAACCTATTTTTTAAATACAACCCATATATGTAGAAAATATAATAAATAAACTGTATTTAAAAGATCAAAGCAATAATTAAAAAATTCCATAAGAAAATTTAAAAAAGGACCTCAAAATGACCCATAATTGAACACAATGAAATTGCTTGCTCTTTTTTTGCGATTAATAATAAAAAACCCAAATATTATAAAAAACACAACACCTATATGTTATAAATACCACAAATAATTTGTATTTGAAAGATCGAAATAATTAAATAATTTTTTTTTAAGAAATATTTGAGAAGGGCCTCATAATGACAATCACATAAACATATCAATAAAATATCTTGCATCTTAGTGAAAAAAAATAGAAATAACCCAAAATTGTTTACAAAACAACCCATATATGTGGAAAACACCATAAATAATCTACTTTTAAAATATCAAAGCAATTAATTAAAATTTTGTTAATGTCCTCAAAAAGACATAAAATTGAGCACATTAATGAAATTTCAATCTTTTTTTGTAAAAAATAATATAAATAACCTTAGTCTTATAAAAATACTAACCACGTAAGTTAGAAATAGCATATATTATCTGTATATAAAATAAAAAAGAAATAAATTAAAATTAGCCTAAAAATTTATCTAAAATATAAAATTGATCTCATCAAGTAAGGCTTCAACTTTTTTGGTATAAAATATGAAAACTATAAAATAAAAGTATCTTACCATGTATAAAAGTTATTAAAATATATATAAAAAAAGATTAAAACTAATTTTCCAAGAAGCGCAAAAGTGTAAACACTTTTGAAAAGCCTAAAAATTTATCTAAAAAATAAAATTGATCTCATCAAGTAAGGCTTCGACTTTTTTTTGGTATAAAATATGAAAACTATAAAATAAAAGTATCTTACCATGTATAAAAGTTATTAAAATATATATAAAAAATATTAAAACTGATTTTCCAAGAAGCGCAAAAGTGTAAACACTTTAACTCTGTTGAATTTTTTTGTATTTTATTGATAACAGCAAAGTTATGTATGTTAAAGTTAGGAAAAATATTTTGATGTTAAGCAAAACCTGCTCCATCTCGTTTTACATAAATGTTGAAAATTTGGTCGAAATTGATGCATTGTAACGAAAGTTTTTAGTGATGCCCACTTATAAAATTTGCATTTTATTAATATAGATTATAGATTAACACCATTATTATTATTATTTTATCTACATATTTTGCGTGAGAGAAATAGAGATTTATATGAAACAGTGAAATTTCAAATAATTGTGTGTATAAATATTAATTATAAATAAATGATAAACAAAATTTTAAGCAAAATAAATAAATTAATTAAAAGTTTATATTGTATATTTTAAACTGTATAATAATGACACTTTCAATATATTTCACATATCTTCCAAATACTTAGAGCCGATACTTTATAATATTATACCCTTTTATTAAAATGTATCTGTTCCTATTTACTACCACCCCCATATTTTGTATTTATGCTATATCATATTAATATAGCCTGTACACCCTTATTTGTATTTAAACTATAAATGGTGACTTCAAAATAAAAATCCAAATGACCGGCATTCATATTTATATAAAAAATAGACACTTCGGCCAGTTGGAGTTTTTTATTTTCTCAACGTTTCGACAAAATTCTTTTGTCTTCGTCAGAAGAAGTAAATTACAATAAAGCATTTGGCAAGGCGTTTAAAATTGTTCTGAGGTTGCAAGGGCGTTCTCACGTGATTTTTCGAATTTAGTACAACATCTAAAGCGCGAGTCAAAAACAAATATTAAACTCGTTAAAGACTATGATCTTGGAAATAAAAATATATAATAATAAAATTATATTCAAAATAAATAAATAAAGTAATATAATAATAATAATCACAAAGTTTACATATTATTTTATAAATTTCTAACTATCATGTCCAATTTTCATCTAGCTTATTAACTACTTTTTTAATTTAAAAATGTAGCAAATTGTTGCGGGATATCTTCGAAGTATTTATAGTTCTTTTCTCAAATTCTCGTGATACCCATCCCTCTAAAAATAATCTTTCCTTTTTTAATTTTATATTCCTATGAAATATCTCAATATCATTCTAATCTGGCCTATGTCCTGAAAATAATGCATGTTCCCCAATTTTGCTTAACGCCCTTCTCCCCAATAAACTCTGTTGGTGTTCCTAAATTCTGGTCTCTAAATTTCAGCCGGTTTCTCCTACATAAATTTTGTCACATGATGAAGGATAACATAAGCACATCAAAACCAAATAACGTAATTTATGGGATTAAATGCACAAAATGTGACAAAATTTATGTAGGAGAAACCGGCCGAAATTTAGAGACCAGAATTAAGGAACACCAAAAAGGTTTATTGATGAGAAGGGCGTTAATCAAAATTGGGGAACATGCATTATTTTCAGGACATAGGCCAGTTTGGAATTATATTGAGATATTTCATTTGAATATAAAATTTAAAAAGGAAAAATTATTTTTAGAGGGAAAAGAACTATAAATACTTTTGAAGATATTTCGCAACAATATGCTTCATTTTTAAATTTAAAAAGTAGTTAATAAGCAAGATAAAAATTGGACATAATAGTTAGAAATTTATAAAATGATATGTAATCTTTGTGATTATTATTATTATATTACTTTATTTATTTATTTATTTTGATTATAATATATTATTATTATATATTTTTATTTCAAAGATCATAGTCTTTAATGAGTGTAATATTTGTTTTTGACTCGCGCTTTAGATGTTGTACTAAATTCGAAAAATCACGTGAGAACGCCCTTGTAACCTCAGAACAATTTTTAACGCCTTGCCAAATGCTTTATTTTTATTTAATTCTCCTGACGAAGACAACAGATTTTTGTCGAAAAGTTGAGAAATTTAAAAAAGTCCAAATGGCCGAAGTGTTTATTTATTATATAAATATTTTATTCTCCTTAATTAATAATAATTTTAAATAATTTGTTCCCAAATTATTTCTTTTGATTTTATAATAGTTTTGTTAGTTCATCATTCATGTTATTTCATTTCCTCCAAACAAACCTTCATCATCGGGGGCACATTCAATAGTATATTTTATACTGTATAATAATGACACTTTTAGTATATTTCACATATCAGACAATTAGTTAGAGCCGATACTTTATAATTTTTTACCTGTACAGAGGCGAGTGTTGATGTTCTTCCCACACGCGGACAACAAGAAGCAGAGGCAGGGCTATATGTTAGCACCGAGATTGATCGGGGACAGCCCACGGGACAGAGGTAGAGGCCATGACACAAAATTGGATGCCTATCATCAATTGGTCTGCCGATGGATACACTCTAGAACATACTGCCGCTGACCCCCCGCTAAAACCTGTCCTGTTTACAGGGTCGTTTATAAAAAGTCCCTAGAGGGGGCCCCATCTGGGCTGGGCGTTGCCTTTTTCCTCCCCTCTGGCCCGCAGTTGACTGCTCCTTTGAACTTTATATTGACGTCACCATTTTTAGTTTAAATACAAATAGGGTTGTACAGATTTTATAAATAAAGATATAACATATACAAAATATGGGAGTGGTAGTAAAAAGGAACAGTGTACATTTTAATAGAAGCGCATAATATTATAAAGTGTCGGATCTAACAAATTGGAAGGTATGTGAAAAAAAAATAAAAGTTAAATTATTATACAGTTTAAAATATACTATAGAATGTGCCCCCGGTGGTGAAGGTTTGTTTGGTGGAAATGAAATAACATGAATGATGACCTAACAAACCTATTATAAAATCAAAAGAAATAATTCGGGCACAAATTAGTTAAAATTATTATTAATTTTTGGGAGAATAAAATAGGACAATATATTAATGATGACGTCTCAATAAGATATAGAATATAATTTTTAAAATACATAAGAATAAATGATAAATTTGAGAAAATATGCAAGATAAAATTAGAAATGCTGTAAAAGTAATTTATTTATAGAAAAATAAATTGAGAACCTATTGAATGAAAAAATAACTAAAAGAAAAACATAAAGCTATTAAGTTGAACGAAGATTATAAGTTGACGCCGAGGGTTGATGAGGGTATAGGGGAAGTCTGAGTATATTCCTTCAAAGAAACATCTTAATTAGTTCTGCAATGCAGTACGAACTTGTTTTAGTGGGTACTGTTTTCATTAACAGAATGTTCAAGATGTTCCGTTTGCATCATCAGTTCAGACTATTAGCTCCCTACTATATAAGTAGGTCGAGGAATGTGGAAAGAGAGAGGTGAACCTAAAAGATGTACTTCTGCCAATGATGATGGCACCCGGCTTGTATGAAAAAAAAAGATGATTGGTAATGAGCCGGATAATAATAAAATAAAAAGGAATCTAGCTGGGTATCCTGAACTCACTATTGGGAATGATATAGCGAGGAAGGATTTCTCAGTTGGATTAAACGATGGAATTTTCTTTTTTCATGTTTTAATAATACTTGGCGAACAGGCAACCCTTGGGATAATGCATGAGAATGTATGGGCAGGGTAGGTTAATACGTCAACGATAAAATTAGAAAAATGCAATAGAAAAAATATATAATCAAAAAGATTGATTTCGAAATGACTTAAATATATATATATATATATACTAGCGGATGTACCCGGCTTCGCCCGGGTTTTACCCGAGTAAAGGTTTGTCTAACGAACATTTGTTAAAACAATTCTCTATAAACTTATTAAAAAATAATAGATATATTTTGATAATTTGAAACTCGTATTCTTTAATCTCTCGATAAAGTGAACATTTTTTCCCGGTCCCTTGAAAAATAATCGATAAGTTGAATAAAATCAATATTAATTGGTTCCCTTGATATTTGGAAGTTAAAGGAATAGTATCTTGCCTTGAAATTGTATCATTATTCTTGTCTCAAATAAATTGCCGTGTCATCCTGAATTTTGTCTTTCCTAATTTTCTACATTACAAAATCATCGTATCATCATGATAATCAAAGTTTCATGGCGTTCCAATGAGTGGTTTGGTCAGGCATAAAGGAGAGACACACACACGTACATTCATTTATATATATATATTTAAAAATGTTTTTGAAATATTCATCTCACACAATAAGAGAAAACATATTTACAATGTCACACTAGGATTTTTCTAAAAAGGAAAGAAAAGGTTTATTAAATAGTTGGTTGACCTCTGTGTGACGGCATGTGACTTGAAGATGGCGAGGAGTTATATATTTTTCTGTTGAAATAAACAGGTCAGGGCTTAGATGTTTGAAAGGAGCTGTGGTGTGTCGATTTATTAATCCAGCGATGGCCCAGAAAGTATTTAAAAGTTAGTGTTTTATTGGTATTACTCATTAGCTACATTTTAATTATATTCTGGTTCTCATTGACATCCGTCGATCTGCCACGCCGCGCAGCGGTGGTCATCTCCTATTTCATGGCGCCGCTTGTATGTTTGTTGACGGCGTGGTCTGTCATCCCAGCAGGCTGGAAGGAAGTCACTCGGCCCCCACAGTACTCCCCTTCCAGTGGCGAAGTCACGTTTCGGTGCACAAAGTGGTTAATTACAATTTATATACAACACAATGTAGGCAAGAAAAAAATAAGGAGAAATAGAGTCTATTGCTCCTTATATCTCACGGCTTTCTTGATTATTCTCCCCGATCTAGTCCTAGTCAGGTCTGGTGCTGATCCTGTTCCTTGGAATTCTGTGTACTTCTCCACATCTCGTGGGTCAGGATTCTGTTGGGACGATATAGAAGGCAGCGCTCCCGACACGATCGGTCTTGTTGCAGTAGAGTGTTCTAAAGTTATATTGTCCGAATCTACCAGTAGGTAAAGCAGGTCGCAATCGGTCTATCGATATGGTCACATTTCCTTCTTTCACTTTGAGTGTGAAGTACTTGTCTGTTCTAGCAAGGACTGGAAAAAGTCCCTCATATGGTGGTTCCAGAGGTTTCTTCACTCGACCTTTCCTGATAAATTACATGTGAACATGTTTTCAGATCTTTATAGATAAGTCTTCGAATTATGTTTTTCATTCAAGGGTTTGAGCAAATCAATTTGCTTTTGAAGCTGTTGAACTATTTCTTCTGCATCCAGGTGATGTTTCGAATCATCAAAGAATTCGCCAGGCAGTCTGATGGTTTTGCCATATACCATTTGAGACAAAGCTTGGTTGTTATCTTTTTTGATAGCAGCACGCAAGCCTAGGAGAACTGTTGGCAGCCTTTCTGTCCACTTAATATTATTGTGGGCACGATTGGCAGTTTTGATGGTTCTATGAAGCCTTTCGATCATCCCGTTACATTGAGGGTGGTACGCCGTGGAATGACAAAGTTTGATACCACACAGCGTTGTTAAATCTTTGAAAAGTTGAGAAGTAAACGGTCTTCCTTGATCTGATATAACTGTATGCGGGGCTCCAAATCTAACAATCCTGTTTTCGTAAAACGCTCTCGCCACCGTTTCAGACTTCATATCTGGTAGTGGAACAACTTACATCCAGCTATCATAAATATAGAGGCTGCTTTCTTATCCAGCTGGTGTACCTGTCGATACAGTTCAGACAGTAAATGTTACCATTCGATGGAGGTAAAGGACCAATTAGATCGATTTGCACAACACTAAATCTTTCATCCACTTCTTGATATTTGCCTATTTCTGATTTCGTGTGTATCGACACCTTGCACCTTTGGCAGTTGACACAAGCTTGAGCCCATTTCCTAATGTCTTTATTCATATTAGGCCATATAAATCTTGATGTTAATTGTTTAGTTGTGGCTTTGATACCTGGGTGTGAGAGTTCGTGAAAGTCCTAAAAACCATCATTCGGAATTTAATTAGAATGAATGGTCTAATATTATTGGTAGACACGTCACACCATAACAAATTTCCTGATTGTAGTAGGCATTGCTTAAATTTTAGAGAGGTATTCTTCGATATCAGGTTTTGTAGTTCTGAATCACCAGTTTGTTCCTTGGCGATCTCTTCATAGTCGATGGTTGTGATAGCATCAACTCTGGACAGAGCATCAGCGACTATGTTTTCAGTATACCTTTTATGTACTTAATGTCAGTAGTGAATTGGGAGATTTATTGTAAATGCCTTAATTGTCTAGGAGAAGCTTTCTCATTTTATTTTGTTTGAATGCGTAAATTAAAGATTTTTGATCGGTCAAAATTGTAAGTTCACGTGCCTCAAGCAGGTGCTTGAAGAATTTGATGGACAAATATATTGCGAGAAGCTCTCTTATCATCTATATAGATAATACCGTAACAGAGTTTTCCATTGTAAAGTCCTGAGCTATCTCCTCCGAAGATTCTGAACTACACATAACAATCTATATACCAAAATTTTCGTTATTTTTTTCTTCGTGTCATAGGCCTGTTTTTATTTTCCTAATGTTAACAGTTATTTTTATTTTTTAATTTAATCTATTTCACAATCGTAAATTTTTTGCATTTATCATCATCAATCATTTGTTTTGAAATTCCGTAGAAATTCCGTAGAAATGTGTTTTGAAATAATATATATATCTGATTAATTTGATTAAGTAAGTACTTTGTTATAGTTTTTCATTTAAATATATACATTTTTCGATTTGTAGATTGAATTATTACTTTATTCTATAATAATTATCTTTTATAACTGTTTGTTATAGTTTTTCATTTGAATTTAGCTCCATTTTTGTGTCTTTTTTCTTCTGTATATTAAAAAAAATATTGAAACTTAGTTTTTCATTTAAATATATACATTTTTCGATTTGTAGATTGAATTATTACTTTATTCTATAATAATTATCTTTTATAACTGTTTGTTATAGTTTTTCATTTGAATTTAGCTCCATTTTTGTGTCTTATTTCTTCTGTATATTGAAAAAAATATTAAAACTTAGAATTAAGCTTTGCTTTTTCATATACATGTTTGTTACACATTTAGCAATATATATACCAAAATATTTTTTTGGCTACTTAACTCTTTTAGTGAATTTTTGTCAGGGGGGCTGCAAAAGTGCCTTACTTATTTTGGAATATTTAACTTTTTTGGTGAATTTTTTTGTCAGGGAAGCTAAGGACTGCCATAATCATGCAATATGTTGATGTTCTTCTCATAAAAAAAAATATTTGGGTTTAGAATTGGGCTTTGCTTTTTTATATACATATTATTTGCACTTTTTTTTTTTCATCAATTGTTTCCTCACATGCTTGGAATTTTCTTTTTATGCCTGTCCTGGCTTTCAGTTTTATAGTTTTCCTCTGCTTGGTTCTTATTTTACCTTTTTTTTTCAGCGTCTTTTTTGTATTTCTGATTAAATTAATTTGTGGGTTCTTTGTTATAGTTTTTAATTTTACATTTTGCTCAATTTTTTGTGTCTGGTTTTCTTTTTTGCCGTATCTTTCATAATTCTTTTTTGCAGTATCTTTCATAATGTCTTTGGCATCTTTATTTTTCTCAATAAGAGGCTAATTATTTATTTGTATAATCAATTGTTGATTACTTAATTTGTTATATGATAAAATGTTATATGATACATACAATTTTCTACATTTTTGCACTGTGCAATTTAATCTGTTGTTTATATTGAGATCTTTTACATTAAATTTATTTTGACATGTATTTGCTCAACTTGGTTTTTAGTTTAGCTTTTTTTTTTTTCAGCGGCTTCTGTATCATGCCTCGCAGAGGCCGTGGAAGACTCGCTTATAGGACTCGCCACGGGAACAACGCCCCTAATCCTATTTCTCCTGTTCCCACTAAATATATTATTGGGGGCCTCGATATAGTCTGCCCTTACTGCTCAGCCCTTCATTTCCCTGGCGAAACTGTTGGTAGCTCCTGCTTCCTGGTATATTGACTCTTTTGGATTCTGTGCTTAGGCGTGTGAATCCGTATACTTCTGCTTATAGGCAGATGCACCAGGTGGAACTAGCTGAGGAACACCGGGCTCGCATTGAGAACCGGCAAATGTGTCAGGTTCAGATGCTCATCCGGCAAAATCATTGTAGAGATCTTCGCCGATATAATGCCCCAAGTGTAAGTGAAGTTGCGGCCATTTTTGTTGATCAAGATGGCCATGTACCTTCTAACAGAGATATTGCTGTTTTTCCGCATGATTGTGGTTTAGTGCGTATTTCTCCACTTAATCCTAACTGTGACCCAATGACATACCCTCTTTTATTTCCTGCCGGTGATCCTGGTTGGGCAATAGGAATCTTACATGAAGAAAACATGCGCACAAGCACTAGAAACCATGTTACCATGCTTCAGTTCTATAGTTATAGGTTGGCCATCAGGTCTGGCTTTTCGCCCATTCACTATGGCAGGAGACTATTTCAGCAATATGTTGTTGATGCCTATGTTAAAACAGAGGGCAATCGCCTGAACTATATTCGCCAAAATCAGTCCCTGCTTAGGGTGGAGTTATATCAAGGTCTGATGGATTATATCCATGAGCTGGAACATTCTCGGGGTGTGCGAATAGGCCGTATTTTTATTCTTCCATCTTCCTTTCCTGGGAGTTCCCGGGCCATGCAACAAAACTATCAGGATGCAATGGCCATTGTTAGAAAGTTTGGAAGACCTGACCTATTCGTGACATTTACCTGTAACCCACGTTGGACTGACATTGTTGAAAATCTTCTTCCTAACCAGAATCCTTCTGATAGACCGGATCTGGTGGCTAGAGTTTTCAATCTCAAGTTACAACAATTACTGCACGAGATTGTTAGTCAGCATGTATTGGGAGTGGTCATTGCTCGGGTGCATGTTGTTGAGTTCCAAAAACGCGGTTTACCGCATGCCCACATGCTGTTTATGCTTAGAGAAGAAGACAAGCCTAGAGACAGGGATGCCATTGACAGATTGGTTTGTGCAGAAATTCCTAGCCCTACTATGCAGGTTCAGCTGTATGACATGGTTCGTAAACATATGATCCATGGTCCTTGTGGAAACTTCAATCTTCACTCACCATGCATGTCTGATGGCAAGTGTACTAAAGACTTCCCTAAATCATTCCTGCAGCTGACTGAGGCTAACAATAATGGCTATCCTCGCTACAGACGTCGAGATGACGGCCAGACATTTGTTGTGGGCACTCACGAGGTGGATAACCGCTGGGTTGTTCCCTATAACCCCTATCTGCTGGTTAGGTTCATTGCTCACATTAATGTGGAGGTCTGTGCCTCTGTGAAAAGTGTCAAATATCTTTTCAAGTATGTATATAAGGGACACGACAGGGCTGAGGTGGAAGTGTCTGTTGGAGAATTAGATATGGAAAGCAGGGCACATGATGAAATCAAAAACTTTCTTGACGCTCGGTATGTAAGTGCTCCTGAGGCAATGTGGCGAATGTTTGAATATCGCTTGCATGCTCACTCGCATACCATATGTCGCTTAGCTGTTCATCTACCTAATTTTCAATCTGTCTATTTTGTTGAAGGTAGTGAAGAACAGGCTCTTGAAAATGCCTCACGCAGACGCACAACTCTGACTGCCTGGTTTCAGCTCAATTGTGTTAATGTATCCGCAAGATCACTTTTATATGGAGACATACCTTCCGCTTATGTTTTCAGGCAGAATCAATGGAGTGCTAGAGTTCGGGGTGGGGCTTTGTGCATTGGACGTATGTGTTCAGTGAATCCTAAAGATTCTGAGCGTTACCACCTCCGGCTTCTACTATTACATGTTGCAGGTGCTCAGAGTTTTGAAGATTTGCGAACTGTGGATGATATTGTTTGCTCCACTTTTAAAGAGGCTGCCCAGCGCCGTGGATTATTGGCTGATGATTCTGAATGGGATGCATGCTTAGCTGAGGCGGCTTTGTTCCAAATGCCTTGTCAACTGCGGCAGCTCTTTGCGACAATTCTCATCTACAATAATCCTACCGACCCTGTATCACTGTGGACCAAATACAAGGGGTATCTTAGTGAGGACTTTTCTAGTGCAACATCTGACGCAGCTGCTGAACAGATGACTCTCAGAGAGCTTGAATTCCAGCTGAGAGAAAATCGCCTCAGTTGCCACCATTATGGACTTCCTGCACCCCTAACCCCACTTCTTGATTCAGGAGAGGATCACCTTGATGTTAATGCAGAGCTGCAAATTGGGACAGAAATGTATAGGTCCCTTACACCAGATCAAAAGTCAATTGTTGACACAATTGTTGATTCCCTCAATGTAAATTCACGTTGCTTTTTTATTGATGGGCCTGGTGGTACGGGCAAGACTTATCTTTATAACACCCTAATTCATTGTGTTAGAGCCGTTGGAAAAATTGTCATTCCGCTGGCCTCCACTGGAATAGCGGCTACCCTTTTGTCAGGTGGCCAGACTGTCCATTCCAGGTTTAAGCTGCCGATTCCCTTGCTTGAGAATTCTGTAGCTGCGATCTCGGCCAATAGTTCTGAGGCTGAGCTTATTCGTAGATCATCCTTAATTATTTGGGATGAGGCTCCTATGGCCCACTACAGAGCACTTGAAATTGTGGATCGTCTCCTAAAGGACATTATGCATTGTGACCTTGCTTTTGGCGGAAAGGTTGTTGTTCTTGGAGGTGACTTTCGCCAAGTGCTACCTGTGGTACCTCGAGCTTCAAGAGCTGAAATTGTTGCTGCTTGCATTAAGCAAAGCAAGCTATGGCCATTGTTTGTGATCTTGCGCCTTACTCAGAATATGCGAGCAGGTATTGATGCACAGAGCTTCTCTCAATGGTTACTTAAAGTTGGTGATGGTGATCTACCTACAGACCAACAGGGCCTCATTTCTCTTCCAGAAAGCTGTATCTTTCATGGGGTTGACCTGGTGCAGGAAATATTTGGTTCTTCCTATGGTGATATTACCGCCCTTAGCCAGTCTGTGATTTTAACGCCAAAAAACACAGATTCATTAGAGATTAATGAAAAAGTTTTGGATCGCTTACCAAACAGGAGTCAGTGTTTTCTCAGTGTTGACAGTGTCGAGTGTGAGAATGTGGAGGAACAAAATAACTACCCTACTGAATTCCTTAATAGCCTTACTCCCACAGGAATGCCTCCACACCGGTTAAACCTTAAGATTGGTGCTATTGTTATGCTCCTTAGAAATTTGAATCCTAAGCAGGGTCTCTGCAATGGCACACGTATGGTTATCCAGCGCATGCGCTCTCATGTCCTAGAAGCACAAATACTGACAGGGACCAAAGTTGGACAAACTGTATTGGTGCCAAAAATATCTTTGGCTCCTTCAGATACCAACCTTCCCTTCATTCTGAAGAGGCGTCAGTTTCCACTAAGGTTGGCTTTTGCCATGACTATTTATAAGGCTCAAGGCCAAACCTTTGCTAGAGTGGGTCTCTTGCTACATGAGCCCGTGTTTACTCATGGACAGCTCTATGTGGCTTTTTCACGTGTGCGAACTTTGAATAGCATACGGGTAAAGTTGAACCCACGTATTTATAAAACTAGAAATATAGTTTTTAATGAGGTCCTTTAAATGAATTTTTCCTTTTTATGTTGTCTTATCTGCTATATAGTTGTGTTGTATTCAATTTTATTTTCAGATTTGTTTTCTTTTAATTTTTTTTTTCATTTCAAATAAATGAATGTATGCCTTTTATGTTGTCTAATTTGGTTTATTGTTGTGTTGTATTTAATTTTCTTTTAAGATTTGTTTTCTTTTACTTTTTGTTTCATTTCCAAAAAATTTGTTTAAAGTTTCACCAATGCCTATAAACAAAAGGTAATAAGACCAAATCCAAATAAATAAATAGTGTGTGACGTTTCGGTAACAGCGTTGTTACCATCTTCAGACAAAAGTACTATGGCCTACGGCCATACCACGTTGAAAACACCGGTTCTCGTCCGATCACCGAAGTTAAGCAACGTCGGGCTCGGTCAGTACTTGGGAGGGTGACCACCTGGGAACACCGGGTGCTGTAGGCTCCTTTTTTCCATTCAGTACTTTTGTCTGAAGATGGTAACAACGCTGTTACCGAAACGTCACACACTATTTATATATTTGGATTTGGTCTTATTATCTTTTGTTTATAATCTACAATCCAAATTGTGCCTCATCAACCAATGCCTATAGTTTCTCACACCTCCCATGCTTACCCCTCTGTAACTGGCCTGTGGTGCAGTGGACATTGTTGGGAGGTACAGTAAACTCTCTACACGATTGTATCAAGTCTTGTTCTGGTAGACTTGATGCTGTAACCAGGAGGGACACTCCCTCTTTAAAAATCCTGAGTTCAACTGACCCAGTTGATGGACCTCAGCAATGGTTCCACTCCAGGGATACGGAGGAGCTGCGTCTGTGCTCATGTTAGAGTCAGAAACAAAGGCTTCCATATTTGGAATGGCCTCAAATCACAGGCAAAGTCAGACTTTCACCAAAGTGTGCCTGGATCATGGTGCCATGATCAACGAAAGCTGCACCCCTATACCCCATTCCATGAGATCATGGAATTCGTGTAATCTTTACACAAGGGGATAAGAAACATCAACAACATAGTTTCTCACCTGAAAGGATTTTTTTGTATTAGTTGTTCACTAATAAAATATTTATAATTAAGTATTTTGATTTTTGGTCTTTATTTACCTATTTTCCCCAGTGCTCTATACATTGATTCAGGATCTATGCAATGTCTCACATATGGTTATCTAGCGCTTCACATGTTTTTAGGCTAAACCCGGGGCGTTGCCGGGTCACTCGGCTAGAAATAATGGCTGTATTTGCTATATAGTTGTGTTGTATTGAATTTTCTTTTAATATTTGTTTTCTTTTTTTTTTTCAATATAATTTTTTAAAGTTTTCACCAATGCCTATAGTTTCTCACCTGAAAGCAATTTTTTGTATTATTTGTTCATTCATAAAATATTTATTATTATTTTGACTTTTGGTCGGTGGAAGGCTGGGTAAACCGTTTGGTTTTCGACCACTAGGACCCGGGTTCGATTCCCGCATTGGGCACTTTTTTCTGTTTAAAAAAAAAAAAATGCTCCAATGGCCCCCGATTCTTGCAAAAGTCCAACCCCACCAGCGAGTGCAAGTAACCGAACGGGGCTCTGGCATTTGTAAGTGCAAAGTCAAACTGCTTATTTTCTATATTGAAAAGTTAATAAATATGAAAAAAAAATTAAAAATGTTTAAGAATATTATTAAAAAAGAATCAAAAAGATATTTTAAAGGAGTCCTTTAGGGATGTCTGTTTTTGCACTTATGATTCCAGAGTTACATGGTCCAGTGGGCCGTATGAAAATCGAGTTGTTCATATAATAACATGTTTAAAAAATGATATTTTCTTTTAATGTAATCTATATAGCTTGAAATAAATAAAAATAATGGCTGCTTGAACTCGGTCGCATGTGACATTTTACAGGTACATTGGGACAGCTGACATTCCCCCCCAACCCAACCCACTGATAAATAGGCAAGAAGGTATGGGAAAAGATCCCAGTAGACGCGAATTCGCGTTGGTAGCCTACAATTTTATGTTAATTTTTAGAAATCAGGGACATGAATTCGCATCCTTTAGGCTTGACACCCTATAAGTGAGGATATGAATTTGCATTATATGGGTTCAAAATGTTTCGTTGCTCGCATCTATAATACCTTTTTTTTTAGTAAAGTTGTAAGTAAACATCAAACGTCGAAATTTGCATTTTAAAATGGTTGAATTATCAGAAGTGGTGAATAATTAATATTGTCGAATTACCGTTTGTTATTTGATAGGCCAGAGATTGGGAAATCAAATCAAGGTCGAATTATCGCAAGGGGTCGAATTATCGGTATTGTCGAATTACTGTTTGTAATTTCATAGGTTCTGGAAATCAAAACATGGTCGAATTAACGAATTTATACTTAGAAAGTATTTTTACTTATCCTTACTTGAAATGCTGCTTCTAGGAAATCTGAATATACCCATTGCGATTTTTAAGCCACCATCTATACTTTTAAAGTCTCTGCAGGCCCTTTGGGTAAACCCTGGGCGTTGCCCGGGTCACTCGGCTAGTATGTTCTATAATTGCATTGAGCAAGATTTAATTTTTTAGAGAAAAATGCTATTGGTTTCCATGTATTATTGTCAAGCTGTTGGAGAACTGATCCAACTGCCCGATCTGAAGCATTTGTACAGAGTGAGATAGGCAGTTCAGAATCAGGGTAGGCTAACAGTGCTGTATTAGCTAGGGCTTGTTTGCATTGTTCAAATTGAACTTCAGCTTCTATTTCGCTTCTATCCTTTTTCTTGCCACCCCTTAAATATTCATGAAGGATTGCCTGAGTCACTGCTGCATTGTTCAAAAAGGTACGATAAAAGTTTGGCATTCCTAAAAATATGCGTAATTCATTAACTGTTTTTGGTTTCTTATATTCTAGAATAGCTTGAACCTTTGTTGTGTGTTGGGAGTGGTTTCACCAGTGAGAGGTAATTAGGTATCCTAGAAAATCAATTTCCTGTACCAGGAATTCAGATTTAGAAAGATTGATTATTTATTCATAGGAATCTAGTCTGCTGAATAAAGTTTCAAGGTGGCTGTAATGCTCTTCTTCTGTTTTAGAGGCTACCATAATATCATCTAAGTAAACAAATGAAAAGTTCCAATTTCTTAAGACTTCATGCATGAATTTCTGAAAGGTGGCAATAGCATTTCTATAAGACCGAAACTCATTACATTAAATTCGAAGAGTTCAAAAGGAGTAATGATGGCAGTCTTTGGTTTATCCTCTTCTGCAATTGGAATCTGATAGATTGCCTTGCATAGGTCTATTTTTGATTACACACGAGTACCTTTCACTATGTGGTGAAAATCGTCAAGTCTAGGGATTGGATAACCATCAGGAAGTGTAACTGCATTGAGTCTTCTATAATCGCCACAAAGTCTTAGTGACTCGTCCTCTTTTGAAATTAAATGTAGTGGACTCGCCCAAAGAGAATTTGAGGGTCTAATTATTCAATTATCCAACATATATTGAAATTCTGCTTTAGCAAGAGTTAATCTCTGTGGATCTAGACGACGGGCTTTTGAGTTAATTGGCTGACCTCTTGTGGGAATATAATGTTTAACGTTATGTTTTGCTTCTACAAAATCTGATGGTGGCCTACATAGGTTAGGATATTCGGTTAGGATAGCGCTGACCTTGGATGATGGATTTAGAGTGCTAATACACTTCCCATGTCTGGATT
Organism: Cordylochernes scorpioides; assembly: GCA_030710605.1. NCBI lineage: Eukaryota > Metazoa > Arthropoda > Arachnida > Pseudoscorpiones > Chernetidae > Cordylochernes > Cordylochernes scorpioides. Next base: position 93,452,840 of record CP092886.1, on the reverse strand, counting down.
GACTGAATGTCGCCTCTTATGAAAAGATTAGTTATTCCATCAATTTGGCGTTTATATTTTTTATCAATAATCAATCCAAAGCTGTTCAAAAGGTCTGCTCCTAATATTGCTCTGTTAGTATTGGCGATTACAAAAGGCCATTGAAATTGACGTCGAAGTCCGATATCCAAATTACTAACTTTTGTTCCATAGGTAATAATTTCTGTAACATTGGCTGCATAAAGTTTATAATCAGAGGTAAGCATCCTATTTTGATTCTTGTGTGGTATTATAGAGATATCAGCACCACTGTCCACCAAAAAGCGCAATTCCGTGTTTTTGTCCGTCACAAATAATTGGAGATTGCGACAATCCTGAATGCCGGCGGAAGAGTTTGTAGCTACTCTGTCCGCCGGTTGGAGTTTTCCGACTCTTTCCAACTGCACGGAGGCCTGCATTTATTTTGCAAGCAATTAGAACCATAGCGAAAATGGTAATAGCAATATTTTCCTCTTGGATCGATGGATCTTTGAGAATTACTTCTCGGTTTTGACTGAGTCCTATTTTTGAATCGAGATCTAGATCTATCCAGTCTCAATTCGGACACCTGCTGTTCAATATCTTTCAATTTGGCGATCAAGCGATCTGTTGAGGAAGAAGGCACTTCCGCATCCTATATTTCTTTGGAAGAGTTTATTTCATTTATTTTATCGGCCATTATGGCCAAGTTGCTAATTTCCTCATCGCTTACAATAAGTATACAGTAAACTATCCAATAACGCGATTAATGTGTTCTGTGTTTTATGAAATCGCGTTATAGGAATTCGCGTTGTACGAAATAAAACTTGTATAACGCGAATGTTGTGAGGGTAAATTGTTAGTGACAAATAGCATGTAAAAATGTATTGTATGAAATGATGTATATAGGAAAAATAATTTTTTACTAAAACAAAACTGAATATTATATTATTTTATATGCAAATGTATATAGAAAAACAAATTAAAGTTTATTCACTACATAATTTTTTTTTTAAATGACATTTGCATATAAAATATAACATTTAGTTTTGTTTTAGTATATACTTATTTTTTCTATATACATCATTTATACAATACATTTTCACATGATACAGTATATCTCCTTTTCAATTTTTATTTTTTTCCAACTTTATTCATCATGCCTGGGGAGCAAGTTTCGTAATTTTTTATATTTGCAAAATATATACATGTAAATTCTAATTTAATGCCATATATGCGTTAAAAATATTATTTTTAGCTTTAAAACTCAACACTATTTAAAAATTTTCACTTACAGAAACACATGTGCAATTAAATTGACAAAGTATACAACACTACTTCCTTCAAAAACAAAACAAAATGAAAAACACGTGTGCATAAAAATTAAATGTATTGTACAGTTGTCAATATGGAAATTTCCGCATTTTATTTTCTAACGCGTTATACGAAAATTCACGTTGTATAAATAAATTTGTCGCAATTTTTTTTTATCGCGTTGTACGAAATTGCGTTGTAAAAACTTGCGTTTAAGGAGAGTCTACTGTATTATTTATGGATGTGGGAAATTTATCGAGCCATAAAGTTTTTATTGAATTGTTAAAGATATCTGGGGTAGCGAGGGATCTGAGCTTTTGTAATAACTGGCTCGGCTTCATGTCTCCAAGCTCTATACCAGAAATTAACTTTTTAATTCTCAACCCTTCACTTTCTCTGAACAATTCAAGTAGTCGTAATTTACATTCAGAGTACTTGTCAATTTTTCTATTAATTGTGTCCCAAATGTTTTCTATATATTTAGGTTCTAATTGGTAGATTAAATAATTAAATTTAGTGTCTTCCTGAATAATTCCACCTATTTTGAACTGTGCTTCTACCTGGAAGAACCCTATTTCAGGTTTTTCAACCCAGAAAGGCGGAATTTTAACACTGACTTTACATATTTTTGAGGTATCGCTATGCCTATTTTCTGTTTCCATCTTACGTAAATTTAAAATTCGACACAACCGCTAGATATGCTTAGAGATAAAGTTAAAAATAAAAAATATCAAGATAAAATAATAAGGAAGATAATATAAAAACTTATTTTACTCTTGAGATGATATCTCAATATCTTGGATGAAATTTCTTTTCAAGCTTGAATCAATATTTGCATTTTTTTATCTCTTGAAATCTTCGTATGATTTTTCTTTTCAATCACGTCCGGCTCACCAATGTGGTGTGTCGATTTATTAGTCCAGCGATTGCCCAGAAAGTATTTAAAAGTTAGTGTTTTATTGGCATTACCTACTAGCTACAATTTTAGAGGAAGACAAACGGACAACACCCTAGAATTCTATTCTGGCTCTCATTGACTTCCGTCGATCTGCCACGCCGCGCAGCGGTGGTCATCTCCTATTTCATGGCGCCGCTTGTATATTTGTTGACGACGTGGTCTGTCATCCCAGCAGGCTGGAAGGAAGTCTCTCGGCCCCACAGAGCTATTCATCTAACTCTATCTATGGGCTCTAGTTTAGGTGGCGAAATATAGAGAACTTCTTCATTGTAATATTTTAACTTATTCACATGTACAGTATCGCTACCACTACGTGCAATTTTATTGGGCCTATTTATGCATACAACATTATCTGAAATTATTTCAATTATCTTATAAAGGCCTGTAAAGTAGGGTACTAACTTGCCGCTATCTTGGTGATGGTACGTCTTTACTAATACTAGATCCCCTATGGTGAATTGCGGGGTCTTATGCATATTATCTTATTTATTTTTTTCTTTAGCTGCCTATCATTTGTACGCTGTACTGCTAACCTTCTACTTTCTACTATATTGAGTATGGGTTTGTATGATTTTTTAAGTCTGATGGGTTTATATTATACATTGAAAAAATAGGGGGAATCCGGTTATCGTTATATTTTTGAGTTACTATCATAATTAACTTAGTCCAGGAGGTTCTGGGATTCTCTAGGTGCAACAATCTCAGCTTCCCGGTTAGTGTCGCGTTGAGGCGTTCACATAGACCGTTAGCCTGAGGATTATTCGCGGTGGTTAGAAGAGACTGTATCCCGTGTTTTATTGAAAACCTTCTGAACTTTGGGGAAGTAAATACAGGTTCTCGGTCTGAGAGCAGGCGTTTTAGACGTTAATTTGTACCACACTGTAATACCTTTTTAAGGCATTGAATATAGGTAATTATAATAATTTACATACTGGGGAAAGTCCAGGTGTAACGACTTAAGTGGTCTACTATTACATGTAGATATGATTTCTTATTACCGTACTTTGAAAAACCTGAAATAGTATCTATGGATAACATGTCATATGATTGTAATGATATAGGGGGATGTTTTGGCTTTTTTATAAGTTGAAATGTGGGACAGGACCTATTATACTTGACTATAGATTTGGTCATCCCACACCAGGTATACTGGGTGGAGATGAGGCTAATTATTTGAGATACACCGGGATGGTTATATTCCAAGTATACTTTATTGATTAATGTATGCTGTAAAGGAGGGGGAACTACGATCTTAACAATACCTTTACGCTTAATTGTTTGGAGGCCGTCTGTATTCGTTTTAATAAGTGATGATGGTGGTTGTAGGAGGTGTTTTTCTATTATTTTGCTAGACGTGAGGAATCCACATATAGATTGCGGGAAGTAGGTCCGCCTCGTACTGCGTTTTTTCCTTTATATATTTTATATCGTATTCGTAAACGGACATTTTAAAGCTCCACCTAAAGGGTCTACCTGTGGGATTTTTTATATGGTTTTCAGCCACTGGAGTGCATGATGATCTGTGGAAATGGTGAACCTTACGCCCGCGAGATAGATGCGGGATTTTTCCACACTATCAATTACAGCAAGACATCCCAATTCCGCCAAGCTATAATTATTCTCGTGTGGTCTGAGTGCTATGCTATAATATTGCACAGGGTGTAGGGTGCCGTCTGGGTGCTGTTGTTTCAGGATGCCAGCTATTCTTTGATGTGAGGCATGCCAGAATAGCTGACATCGCAACCCTTCCTTGAAGAGTGGAAGAATAGGTTTTGAGGTCAAACACTTCTTTAGAGTGTCAAAAGAACTTTGACAATTTGCGTCCCAGCGCCATGAGGTATCTTTTAAAGAATATTATTGGGGGGCTCCTAACACGGGCGTGATATTTAATAAATTTATTATACACATTAATCGCGCCTAGAATTGATTGGAGGGATTTAACGCTAGTAGGGACTTTAATTGCGTTAATTACTTCAAACACTTTAACTAGGCGTGGGGGGGGGGGTGTAAGTACCTGACGATATTGTATAACGTAAAAATTATATGGTAGTCCTAAAAAAGTCACATTTGTTGTAGTTTAATTTAAAACTTTCCCTATTAGTTTAACAAAAAACTGTTGTAAGTGACTTATATGTTCTAAAAATAATTTCCTGAATTCTAAACATCCTCTTCTCAATATATCTACATCAGATCTACAATATTTAATAAATTCTTTTTGAAAAATCAAATGTTTTGTGTTTAACAGAATCGTACCATTTTATAAATTCATTCCTATTTTTTCGGTCATAGAATTATGTGTGTCCATAGTATTTCTTTTTAGGATATTTTCCTATATAATCTTGATTACAATCCTTATTGAAATAATGAGGAAAATACCCTTTTGCTAATTATTCTAATCCAAATGTTGTAGGGAAGTCTCTTTAAGGAATTTGAGTAAAATTAATAGAATCTATAAATCTCATATTTAACTCAGGTATCTGCATGTAATTGAGTTTATTTCCGCTATATATAGTGAACACTTTAATTTTATTTTTGAAACAATATTTTGCTAGAAATTGAAAATCAAATCCTTTTCCGTAATGAGCTATACCGTATATCCTTTGTGTCTATCAGCAAATAGCCATTTACACAATTTATTACCACTCTTGAATACCTTTTCGTTTACATAAAAATCGTGATTAATAACAAGATTTATTTTGTGAATTCCTGTCTTTTGTTTTGTTTCGACATCAAAGAATAAATACTTTTCAGTATATTTCTTACATTTCATACACCAATCTTCCTTTTTTTAAATATTTTTAATACAATATTTTTTTTTTTACATTTACCTCATTTTATATTTTTTTTTCTTTTCATATAACATTGATGATCATTTAGTACCCATTGACAGCAAATTTTACTTTTTTTTTTCTCCACATATGTGGTCATCTGGTTCTCTGTCAATACGTTTTATATTTCGTTTACACACACACATTTAAGACATTTCCATAAAACATCACAAACACTAACTACTTTTTCAGCTTTATGATATTCATAACAATCATCTCCTTTGAATTTTATTAAGCATATTTCACAATTAATATCATCTCCTTCACATTTTTGTTCTCTAAAACAACTATTACATTTGAGAGGACATTTATGTTGATCACTTCTTTTATAACTAACTTGACAAAATTCACAATAGTTCCTTTTTCCTAAAAATCCTGTGATTGTAGTGATTACATTAAAGTGTTTTTATCCTTATATATGTAAATGATTATAGAGATTTGTATTCTCCGCTGTATATTATTTCATTAAAATTCTCTCTACAAAATATATTGATCTGAATATCTAGAAATTTCTCAAATATTTTCACTTCTTCTAAACTACAAATTTCCAAAGGTATATCACATAATTCATGTAGTTTTTCAGCTAATGTTTTCCGTAAAACTCTATTCATTTTTCTATAACGTATATCAATTTTTGTTAATTCTCTAAATTCAAGTTTTTTACATATATATTTTGGATTTTGAATAGCTAATGCAGTTACAATTGATCTAGCCAAACATATATTATCATTGTTTTTAATTTACACAAATACTACGCTTATCAATAATATCATCGTCATTTATCAAATTTCTAAATGCACCACCTCGAGGTAAATTGGTTATAGTAAATTCAAATTCAATAACAGTAATATTTATTTCTTTATATTCTATTTTATGATTTAATACATCTAAATATATGCCAAATGCTTCACTAGTAGGCCTCCATTTTTAAATAAAATATCTTTCCAATTTAGGATTATGTACATTAAATTGAATCCTTCCTTCAATTTTCCCTATAGCTGTTCTGAACAAATCTTGTAAGATATTGAGATATTGTTCAGGTCTTATATTAATACCTTCTACTGTGAAATTCTTTCTATAGGTATTCCATTTCTTTACAAAACGTCCTTGTTTTCACTTAATACATAATCTGGTTTGAATAATTTTTTAAGATTTACTTCGGTTTTAGGCTTCTTTTTTATTTTCTGTTCAATAAATGTATCTTTTTTAAATTTTAAATCGAACGTATCGAGTCTTCTTTTTATTTTCTTCCTCAAAAGAGGATATTTAACGAATTTCTTTTTAAATTTATTTATATATTTAGTGACATCTAATTCTAAAATATCTACTAAAACAGATTTATATTCACCTGTCTTTTTCAGATATTTCCTAAGTAATTTAATTACATCATTTTTTGTTGTATTTTTATTTATTTTAATATATAATTTTTCAGCCGAGCTTCTGAGTTTGTTGTATTTCACATCACTCAAAAGTTGTTGCTCCATTTATCAGGAAATAAATTTCATAAAGGGTTTTCCCAACGCTTATGAAAATTTGAATTTAAATGTCGTTTAAAATAAGAAAAGGTGTATATGTTTTCCCACATGTACAGACCTTTTTAGTTTTATTTCAATTTTTTTCACAATCTATACAATAATATTGAAATTTATTTATTTTTTTTAATAAAAACAATCAAATGATTTCATTTCTTTGCAACCAGAGCATCTCTTATCAAGCTGTTCCATTTATATAGAAACTATTTTAAAAATATTTTGTCATGTGACCAACGTCAGAGATCACGTTGTATCGGATGCGCAGAAGCAAACCGCGTCGATACATCGTGTAGCGCTAAATGTAGATGTTTGTGACGTCATCGATACATGTATCGGCTGCGCAGAAGCAAGCCGCGCCGATACAATGACGTCAGGGGTGGTAATCAGACGAGTCTGGTACATGAAAGGTAAAATAACCCAAAAAATAATAATTAAAATATCAATATATAATATGTAGATTTTCAAGATATTAAAAAATTAAGTCAATTTGAAAGTAGCCCCAATTTGGAGCTACCTGAAAAACAACCAAAAACAATATTTATTAACGAATCTCGATTATATTCTCTTATATTATCTTCTAAAAAGCAAAAGCAAAATAATTTAAGAAATGGGTAGCAAAAGAAGTACTTCCTAGCATTAGAAAGACTGGAAAATATAAACTTCAAACAAAGTTAAATGAAGCTAATTTATACAAAAGATTTAAAATCTATATTATCTACTTATAATACTGGTAGAAATAAAAATGATTCGTATTATTCTATTTGAGGAATTTAATAAGATTTGGAAAATAAAAAATCAACCAGCTCAGATATGAGCCAGTTGAAAATTATAATAAATACAGGGTGATCCAAAAGTCCCGCACAACTTTAAAAATGAATAACTCCGCGAATATTTGCGCTAGAGCAATGCGGTAAACACCATTGTGTTCAGGATGCAATGGTATTTTTTTATGGCAAATAATGAAAAATTCGGAATTGATTTTAGTTACAACTTTATTCGCTAGAGATGGCGCTCTACCAGAATCAGAGATTCAGCGGCCAAATTGTTTCATAAATTGAAAAATATAATTAAACGACAGGTATTTTTCCTTTTTGAATACCAGGAAAGAACCCTGATAATATCAAATGATAAATTAATAAAACACCATTTCCCCAAAAGTTAGAAGAATTGGTTGACGATTTTTTAAATACAATCTGAGATATGTAAAATAGGTATATGCAAATTAAAACATGTGGCAAAAATAATGTTGGCACTACTAATAGGATTTCGTGCTATAAGGAATGTATAGTTTCTTGACTAAATGGCGACACTTGACTATTTAACTGGATATTTGTCATGATCCAAAAATGAAATATAGATGGGAGTGACAAAATATATTGGTTTTACTTTATTCCAAATATCCTATGGGTTTGTCAAATGTTATACTGTACATAATTTTGAAAATGTATTTCCTAAAAAAAAATAATTTTTAAATCGACCTTTTGCGTTGAAAAACGTGGTAGCAAAATCATTTTGTATTAATTTTTTGCGCAAAATTTCTAAAGTTGGGGGGGGGGGGGGGGATACAGAGAATATTCCTTATGCTATTTCTTCTAATAAGCGAAAAGCAATAAACTAAACATAAGGGGTAAAATTGTGTGTACTGTTATTCGAGAAGTTATAACACTTTAGCCTGCACGACATAATATAAGATGTGGGCAAATGACAAACAAAATAAATTACTAAATAAGTTAAAACAAAGCATCTAGGGCTGCGTATCTTTTATTTCATAATTATAACACAAGCTTTCGTGCTCATACGTCCTTCTTACAGTAGTTAATAAACGTTCATTAACTCCTGTAGAAGGGCGTATGAGCCCGAAAGCTTGTTTTATAATTATGAAATAAAAGATACGCAGCCCTAGATGTTTTGTTTTAACTTATTTATGAATATAAAAGGGTTTTTTCTATTGAAAAAAATACTGTTCACAGAAAAAAAAAGCGTCAAGATGTGAGGACAGCATTTATTATTCCCATAACCAAAAACAAAGAGCTGCAAAATATAACACATGAGGTAACTGCCTTCTCTCTTGTATTAGGTCACAATCCTTGCTCAATGTGACGCCCTTCATTCTCAAACACCGCCTGCAGACGATAGATGACAGAATGGTCACAATTAAATAGTTGAAATTTATAAAACGTGCCATCTGATAGAAGCCTTCAACATGGCCAATGTGGTAGGCCGGCATCGATGAAAACGCGACTTAATGTACCCCCATAACCGAAATTGTAAGGCGTCAAGTCTGGTGATATTGGAGGCCACTGGTATGTAAAGTGGCGACTTATCAACGAATTTCACCGAACGTATCCTTCAGCAATTGTTTGGCACCGCGGGAGATATGAGGAGGTCCTCCATCTTGCATGAACGTTATTTCGCTTAGTGCTTGTCTGTCCTGCAATATGGGAATAACCTTTTCTCTCAAAAGTTGAACATAACGTTCACCAAGTTACAAAAACGGTTTTAAATGTTCTTCCATTGATTTTTTCGAAGAAAAATGGCCCAATAATAAAAGAAGAAGTGAACCCACACAAAACTGTAACTCTGTGATGATGAAATGGTATTTCTGTAAATATCCTAGGGTTTTCTGTTGCCAAAATGAGGCCGTTTTGAATGTTAAATTTTCATTTAGATAAAAGTGAGCATCATCTGTTCTTAGAACATTTGACAGGCAGTTTTCATCAATATCAATTTGCCGGAAAACCCATGCAACGAATTCTTGACGCTTCTCAAAATCGCTGACTTTCAACTCGTGAAAACTTTGAATTTTGTTAGGGTATTTTTATAGAAAAATTATAAATGTATGTTCTCTCCAAACTGTTCCATACGAAATCCCCGTTTGTCAAGAAACTTGTCTAGCACTTACTTCTCCATACGTGGATAACATTTCAATAGCCTCAGCATTCTGCAAAACCGTAACAGCCACTGACTTTCATGTCGATGGTCTTCCACTCCGAGGTTTTGCTTCCAGAGATCCAGTTTCCTCAAAATTTTTAATCAATCGCTTTAGAGAGTAGCAACTCATTGGTCCTTTACCGCTTCGAATATCTTTAAAGGAACGAAACGCTCGTAAAGCTTCAGTGGCAGATTCTCATTCACAATTTAAAAAATTCACTAAGATCCTGTAGTGATGGCATTCCAGGGGGGAGGGGAGAAGTCCGACCACACCTCCTTGCGTCCCCCCCTGAACCCTTGGAATATTTGACCAAATTCTGGTTCGTTTCCAAGATGACTAACGTTGCAACGGCACCCATTTTCAAATGAAGAGCAAATCTGATATCTCCAGTAATGCTACCGCGTCCGGGGTAACCGCCGCGTCAGGAGCTGCAGCTCGAGCTCATGATGAGAAATCTACTACGAGGATACACATTTCAATCTACTACAACTCAATATAAATGGTACCCAGAGGAAAATAAAGAGCTGACTTGTCTTCTCTGTGACAACATAGTACATATTACCTGTCCTCAGGAGACAAAATTGAATCAGAATCTGAGATTCAATACCAAAGATTATACAACACTACGAAAGGACAGACCGGGAAAATTCGGAGGAGGACTTGCCGTTTTGATTAAAACTCTAGAAATCAAATTTAAGGAAATCGCCTATAATCAGAGTAAGCCTAGAGAAAGCACGACAGAAGCTCAGGCAATAGAAATCTATCTTACAGATAAAATAATTCCAATCATAAATGTTTATGACCACGATAATACTAGCATCAATATAGGCCTGATAAAGACATTAAGTGAAGCGCCTTTGGATATCGCAATCATACTTGGTGATTTTAACGCCGAAAGACCAACTTAGGGATCACCTGTCCAGGATAACAAAGGACAGCAGGTTGAGGACATGCTAACCGGCCTCGACCTTACACCGTTAAATAATGAAAAGAGCACCTATCTATCCAAGTCCACAGGCACAGAATCCGCAATAGACATCACAGCAATAAATTACATCATCGCACCCACAACACAATGGAAAATTCTGAAAAGTGCAATCAGTGACCACAGACCAAGTTTAATAATCCTAAAATTCAAAATCGAGAATTTCCAACAGAATAAAAGAACACTGGAAAAAATTCACAGAAAAGCTTGAAGAACTGTGCAACGAATAATTAAATCACAGAACGATTGATAAAAAAATGGAAAATTCTCTTCGAACATATCCAAAGCTGCAAAAGTGTCGATACCTAGAGGTAGACGTAAAGACCTGTGAATACTTTACAGGAAGGACCACAATATCAATGCAATGATTGCAGAGAGAGACAATATCAATGTACTTCTTAAAACAAATAAAACAGAAGAAATCATAAAGGAACTCATTGAAATTAGTCACAAAATAGAACAAGGAATTTGGATATTCAAACAAGAGAGAGAGAGAGAGAAATGGGCAGAATTCTGCGAAAAAAATGGATCCAAAAAAGGAAAGCCATCACTGGAATATAATTAGTGTTATAAAGCAATCAAAACCAACACTAATCCTCCAATACTCTAACCAATATGAATAGCGAGAACGAACAAACAGATGGCTGAAATAATTGCTGAATATCTTTCAAGCACTTCCAGACTCAGCTAAACGAATGAAGGCAGAACTCTAAAAAATAATGAAAACAGGTTAGTTAAACAAGCAAGAAATTACCATCAACAAGATATTTATTCGAGAGACTTCACACTGAATGAGCTAAACTCATCAATAGGAAAGTTAAATCAAAGATGTCACCTGGAGATGCTCTAACCTTTGGTCAAATGATTAAACACTTTGGAGACGAAGCTAAAAATCAACTCCTACGAATACTGAAGATTTTATGGCAAACTGGTAGACTACTAATGAATTGGAAGATATCAATTATAGTGCCAATACTGAAACCAAACAAAGATGCCAAGGAATGCAAGAACTATCGTCCAATTGCTCTTACCAGCATACTTAGTAAAATAACAGAATGAATTATCCACTCTAAGCTCATAGTCTGGCTCACTAACAATAATAAAATAAAAATTTTTTATTAAAAATTTAAACAATGAATCTAATATAAATAGTTTAATTGATAGATATGCAGATTTGTTTAACAAAGATTTGGGCTGTCTAAAGGATTTTAAAATAATTTTTAATTCAAAAAAGGATGTGACTCCTGTGTTTTGTAAGGCCAGAAGTTTACCTTTCTCTCTAAAAAACAAAGTAGATAATGAGATTAATCGTTTAGTGAATTCTTGCATTTTATAACCTATAGTTCATGCATATTGGGCCGCTCCAATAGTACCGGTATTAAAAAAAGGATGGTAGTGTAAGTATATGTGGTGATATTAGATGTACAGCTAATAAAGCAATAGAATTAGATAGGTATCCCCTTCCATCGATCGATGAGATCTTTTTAAAATTATATACAAGCACCGTACTTTCGACTCTAGACCTATCACAGGCTTACTTACAAGTAATGTTAGCGGAAGAAGCCAAAGAGCTGTTGTTGATATAAACATAACAAAGAGGTTTTTTTCTTATAAAAGACTACCATATAACGTAGCGGTAGCACAAAATGAATTTCAGAGGATTATGGAAAGTCTATTTGCTGATTTGCCAGGTGTTGCCTGCTACATAGATGATATTTTGGTTTCAGGAAAAGACTTTGAAGATCATGAACAAAAGTTGGATCTAGTGTTTAGAAGATTTCTAGAAAAAGGTTTAAAGTTAAACAGATATAAAAGTAAATTTAAAAAGAAATCGGTGGAATATTTAGGCTTTAAAATTGATAAATATGGACTGCATCCCTTAGAAAATAAAATTAAAGCAGTGATAGAGGCGCCTGAACCTAAAGAATGTTTCGCAATTAAGATCTTTCATAGGACTCTTAATTTATTATTATAGATTCATAAAGAATATAGCAAACATTTTAGCGCTATTCTATCAATTTTTGAATAAAAATTGTAGATGGAATTGGACGAATGAATATCCAATATTATTTTAAAAATGTAAATCATTATTAATGGACTATGGACTAGGCGTAATTCTGAGTCATAGAAATGATAGAAAGGAAGAATGCCCTATAGCCTTTGCTTCTAGAACATTAACTGAAGCGGAAAAACGTTTCTCTCAACTTGAAAAGAAAGCGTTGAGCATAACCATTGGCGTTGAGAAATCCAGACAATACTTACTGGGACGAAAATTTGTATTGGTCACAGACAACCGACCCTTAATTCATATATTTTCACCTCATAAACTAATTCAAATATGTGCATCATCCAGAATTAAAAGATGGTCCTTAAATTTAGCTGCATTTAATTATACTGTGGAATTTCGAAATAGTAGTGATAATTCCAATGTTGACGCATTGTCACTTCTTCCTTTAGAATCGAGTGTCAGGGAGTCTCTTGATGAAGCCAGGTACTTCTTCTCAGGAAGTTGAATGAGGTACCGTTCTCTTTTATAGATGTGGCATATGAGACGCCCCAAGATAAAATACTGTCTATAGTATTAAGGAATGTTAGAGAAGGCAACTGGAAATTCACAAGGGTACCGAGAGAAAACCCACTAGCTCCTCATTATAAGATCAATGAGGAATTAAGTTTGGAGTTTGGTTGTCTACAATGGCGTGAAAGAGTGGTAATTCCTCAAAAATTAAGATCTTTAATTTTAAATGACTTGCATGAAATACACATGGGGATTGTTAAAATGAAGATGATTGCCAGACGGTATTTTCTGGTGGCCAGGCATAGACAGTAACATCGAGGAGTTAACTAGAGAATGTAGAGTATGCCAAGAATCGGCAAGCATGCCCCTGGCTACCATCTCGGAATGGACTTGGCCCGAAAAACCGTGGCATCGACTTCATCTTGATCTAGCGGGTCCGTTCATGGGAAGAATGTTTTTGGTTCTCGTGGACGCATACTCAAAGTGGATAGAAATTTTATCATCAAAGATATTACCAGCAAAACGATTATAAATCATCTTAGAGAATTTTTTGCCAGATTTGGATTGCCCTAATTTTTGGTTACAGATAACGGAAGACAGTTTGTCTCCGGTGAATTCGAGCAATTTACCAAAATGAATGGTATACGGCACACTAAGACCAGTCCGTATAATCCTAGTACAAATGGTTTAGCTGAGAGATATGAAATAGAGTTTAAAAACCTTTTGAGAAAGAATAATGGGAAGGATGATTTAGAGACGAATCTACAAAGACTCCTATTTGCTCATAGAGCATTCTCCCAAACTGTAATAAAGGAATTCCCCCGCGGAACTGCTAATGAAGAGAAGTTTAAGATCAAGATTCTCGAATTTAATACCAAGATGGGAAATCCGCGAGAGGTATTTCATGAGGCCGTAAGAAGGCAGAAGCAGTTTACTACAGGTTGCGAGGTTTATTTCCGCAACTATGCAACTGGACCTAAACGGTAAAAAGGTACCATTTTGAAATTATTGAGCTACCGTAACTACCTTATAGGTTGCGAGGGCGTCGTGTATAAGAGGCAAATCAATCAATTGCGACCTGTGAGAAAGAAACAAGTGGACACAAGAAATTTGATACTTCCTCGAACATCAGGAGAGAAGCCTGTAGGTGGAAGTCAGAAATAAAGTGAAGAGGAGGTTCCAGAGGTTACATCAGGAAACAAGGAGGAGACTGCTTCTGTGCACGTACCCTCTTGCACTCCTAGACCAGGGCCTGTTGCCGTGCACGTGCCCTCTTGCACTCCTAAACCGGAGCCTGCCGCTGTGCAAGTGCCCGTCCGCAGTCCTAGACCTCAGAGAGCCAGGAAACCCCCAGACCGACTGGAGAATTATTAAGGGGGGAGATGTGTTGTGTATGTAAATAGATGAAGATTATTTGCTCTATTTAAAGTCTTATTGTGTAAGAATATATGTGTATATAAATTGGGCATTTTTTGTTGGCCAAACGAAAAGAATAAGAGCTAAAAAGAGATTCATGGTCAAGTTTGAGTTGTTGTACATCTAATTACGACACAACCTTAACAATATCCATCCTCACTGAAAACACAAAAGTTGCCTGTTATGCAGATTATATAGCCATATGGTACACAAGTAGCAGTAATAAATATCAGAAAAAATACTGAACACATCAATGAGAGGACTGGAGAAGTGGGCAATTAAACTCAAAATGACAATAAACCCAATAAACACAAACCTATAGGTCTCCTTCACTGACAGGAAAAAAGCATAAACAACCATATAAGCATAAACAACCATATAATTGATAAAATTAGATCTCCAGGTGCGATACTTAATGAGGAATTTAGAATTACAGAACACATAATTAGCACCTCAAATAGAGCTACCAGAAACCTAAACATTCTGAGAAGGCTATGTGGAACATATTGGGGAGCAAAACCCGAAATTCTCAGAACAACATATATCACCTCAATAAGGCCAATAATGGAATATGCAACACCTGTTTGGGCTCCCTCCAGTTCATCAATAAAAAGAAGACTAGACAGTGTTCAAGCAAAAGCGGACAAATTAATCACTGGTTCTGTTTCAAATATCAACAATTAGAAATTTCAGAGAGAATGCGGTCTAGACCTTCTTGAGAGCAGAAGACAATTAAAAACAATAAAATTCACCAATAGCTTAAAAACTAAAGACACCGAACACATATCCCCCATAGAACCTATTTAAACTGGACACAAAAAGAAAGGCTCAAATGATCTTCAACACTTCATTACGACAACAATATTAGAAAGAGCATAAATATGAAACATAATGAATTTCAAATTCGAGAATAACCAAAATTTCCTAACTCCATTGTCATCAAATGTAATCATCAATTTTAACCTGAATGAACCCTGCAATAAAAAAAAAAAGAGAACAAAAAAATACTCAAAAAAAGGACTTGACACAATTGTTTTATGCGATCAGATAAATTATTTAACAGCATATACAGTTGGATCATCAGACCTTACCATAAATAATGGAGATGCTGGAATTAACATAATACTGCAAGATGGAACGTACATCAAAATCAAAGAAGGAGCAAGAAATATTTCGTCAAACTTCACTTTTGAACTGACAGCTATCTGGAAATATCTTGATGTATGCCTTAACCAACCATCCCTGCATCAAGCAGAAGGAATTATACCGTACAACGACTTCATATCCGATCTAGAAGCAATTCAGAAGGGCAATACTATAATCACACAGTAAATACATTCGTTACTTACTCAACTGATATCATTGGAAATAACTGCATTCTACAATGGATTCCTGCCAGTGTTTGGATCGGGGGTAATGAAATGGCAGTTGAATTTGCAAAGGAAGCCAGAAAGTTGAGCCAAAGGAAAGACCAAATGTCATTATTTGACGCTAATGCTTTTGCAAAATACAATATAATTAAACAAAAAATAAGAAAATATCAAAATGTGAAATAAACTCCGAGAGAAAAATGACAAACCTATAACAAGATTTAGAACAAAACATTATAAAGAATGACAATACATCCAGATGGCACAAGAACCTATAGAACATGCAACAACTGTCCTGGTGTGGAACTAACACCTACCCACATATTCTCATGCTTGCAGAAAATTGACATAGGACCAGAGCAGCAGCTTTACACACCCAAGATAGTGGACAATGCTGCTGCTGCTGTGATAGAGAGATGCATGGAGACATCTGAGGCTCTTTATTGGACATGAAAAACAACAACGGCATTCCAGAGTAAAATAAATCATCAGAGATAGATACATATTTTTCAAATGAATTAAAATAAATATAATCGATACTGAGAGAGATTTGAATTTAAAAAATTAGAAAATTATTATTTTCGAAATTTCAATAGCTGAGAGGATTCCAGCAAACCGCATCTAAAATATCAGTTTTTTTTTTGCTACATGTTTTAATTTGCATATACCTATTTTACATATCTTAGATTGTATTTAAAAATCGTTAACCATTTCTTCTAACTTTTGGCGAAATGGTGTTTTATTAATTTATCATTTGATATTATTAGGGTTCTTTCCTGGTATTCAAAAAGGAAAAATACGTGTCGTTCAGTTATATTTTTCAATTTATCAAACAATTTGGCCGTTGAATTGCTGATTCTGGTAGAGCGCCATCTAGCGAATAAAGTTGTAACTAAAATCAATTTCGATTTTTCATTATTTGCCATAAAAAATCCCATTGCATCCTGAACACAATGGTGTTTACCGCATTGCTCTAGCGCAAATATTCGCGGAGTTATTCATTTTTAAAGTTGTGCGGGACTTTTGGATCACCCTGTATATCAAATGAGTAACCCATCGTTTAAATTCTTTTGCTTTTGGAATTTCAGATGATAATATTAAAGAATATAAACCAGATTCGTTGATATATAAATAATGTTTATGGTTGAATTTTAGGTGTACCCAAATCAGGTACACTCGAATTTGCGTCAGCGCTACCTGGAAATTATCATTTTCTAATGGACATTATGATCCCTAAAAGAAGTACTTCCATTATCCAGAAACGTCCTTACCCGAACCAAAGTGTTGATGAAAAGGAAGTTTGCCTCCTATCAGACTTCCTGCTGGAACACTTCCTTTTTCTACTACCTCGTTTGTTGATGCTTTGGACTTTAAAAATTCTGTCGTATATAAATGAATTCTTATTTCTTTGACGATATTATTCCTGAAAAAAATGTAAATTATAGTAGTGATTCAGAAGAATCTGATCATTTTTGTAATGAACACAATATATACACTGGTGTCCAAAAAATAAGAAACTTTTGTTTTTTAATGATATGTTTTAAAATATTCAACACTGAAAGCTAATTTAATTAGGTATTTTAAGTCTTAGAATTTATTTATCGCAACCATTCGATTCGATAAAATTGAAAATATGCAAATTTTTGCTTGTCTTTATAAGTGTACTATTTGGCGTGTCGTTTACCCCATCTAAGAATTGTCCAATTATAATTTTATTTAATCCTTAGTTAATTATGAGTTTACGAAAAATTTTAGCAGATGATTTAAAATGGAGAGCTGTTGGAAGAATGGAGGCAGGGCAATCACAAGTTGAAGTAGCAAAATGGCTAAATGTGAATAAATCTGTGGTCAGCAAAATATGGAAACATTTCATTGAGACAGGAACCATAAAAAGAAAAGAAGGTTCTGGTATAAAAAGAAAAACAGCTACCTCTGAAGACCGTTATCTGGTCGTAACTGCCAAACGCCATAGGGAGATGACAACTATTCAACTCTCTAATGAAATCTCAAGTGCTACTGGAACGAGAATTTCAAGACAAAATGTTTACCGAAGGCTTCAAGAAGGTGCTATTTATGCAAGACGACCAATGCTCACATGTTAGATATATGTTTAACCATCATTGTGGATTATGGATTACTCTTTCTATTTAAAAAAGATTTGTGAATATTATAACATAGAAAATAAGTTCAAAGATGAAAACAGGAAGAAGAATATATGGGATGAATTTATTAAGTATTTTGTGACAGATACAAAGCTTGATATTCCTTTCAACCTCTATTATTCAGAAGAAACAATAAAAAATCTGAATAAATGATCTTCAGTACTTTAGTAGAATTAAATATTCCTTTTAATATTACAGATACAAAAACATTTTATGTATCTGATAATGTATTACATGTAATTACAACTATTAATATTGAGAAAGATGAAAGATTTGCTGAATTTAGAAATATTGTTAGAGATTTTGAGGGCTATGATGGTTGGGATATAAATATGCAAAATGGAGAATATTCAATGTATTTAATGACAAATGACGACATTTATAGATGTTATACTTTTGTATCGTAGAAGAAAATACTCTGATTTATGCCCCCCCCCCCCCTAATTTGGGGGGTCATAATAACTTCAATAGAAATTTACAAAATCACATTAAATTTATTAATGAAAGATTTGATTATACTTGATTCAAAATTAAAACAGTGATTAAAATGAATATATATATAGTTAAAATTTTTAAGTTTGAAGACATTAAAACAGATATTAATAAGAATATTTCAGTTAAAAATCGTGAAAAATATAAAAGGTTCCCGACGCCCTGAAACAGGGCGTCTAAAATATTGATATAAAAACCAAATTTATTAACTAATTTGATTTATATGATATAATTATGAGCTCTAAATTACCAGAATTTAAAAATTATCTACTCATTAAAATTATATAACAACAATTTAAGATAAAAACGCAAAATATAATTGATATTTAAAATAATAAAATAACTTTGATTATACTTTGTTCAAAGTTAAAACAGTGATTAAAATGAATAGATGTAGGTAAATTTTAAAGTTGAAGACACTAAAACATCTATTAAATATAATATTCTATATAGTTAAAAATAGTAGAAAATATGAAGATTTTTATGGGGGGGGGGGGTGGATTGCCCCCCCCCCTCATAAAATTTAATAGAAATCTTTAGAATCATACCATATTTATTAATTTATATGTATATGTAGATTATGAGCTCTAAAATTTCAAAATCTACAGAGTTTAAAAATTGGATCTATAAAATTGTTATTTCTAGTATCAGAAAGACAGTTGATTTATACTTGGTTCAAAGTTAAAAAAAACTATAGTTAAAATGAATATATATTGCTAAATTATTGGAATTTTCTAATACATTGGATCTATAAAATTGTTATTTCTAGTATCAGAAAGACAGTTGATTTATACTTGGATCAAAGTTAAAACTATAGTTAAAATAAATATATTGCTAAATTATTGGAATTTTCTAATACAAAGGATGCTATTATTAAGAATATACCAATTAAAAATAGGATAAATTATGAAAGGGTCGCTACCAGCGACCTTTTGAGAAATCAAAATCCACATACTATATTTATTAATGAATCGGTTCATCTTCTAAAATGACAAAAAGTTAAAGAATTATTAAAAATGGATTACAAAAGATGTACTTTTATGCATCGGAAAGACTGGAGAGTAAACTTAAAGCAATGTTAAAATCAGTAGAAACCAATTATTAGAAAAAGGAAAATTCATAATGAGAAATACAAAGATGACATATCACCTAAAACTGTAAATTCTAGAAAATTACATATGTTTGCAATAAAAAAAAAAGATGAAGATTATGTAATCAGATGTCAAAGAGAATAATACACTCTAAAAAGTGAGGGTTGGAATATAAATACGCAAAATGGAAAATATTCAATTTATTTATAGAAGTTAAAATTTATTTTGTAAAATAATATTTTAAAAAAATATTCCTATATAAATGGAACAAATCTGTTATGAACAAATCAAAGATAAATTATTGGTATGGTCTATTCGGAGATTTCAAACTTATAATTGATAAAACCACAGGCAATTTAATCGCTACAAAATTATGTAATTATGGAGGTAAAAGATTTAAACACTGGTTAGAAAATAAAAATTCTAAAGAATTAATCTCATTTTTGGTCGGCCGGAATTTCGGCCAACCACTTTTGATTGATTTTAAATGAGAAAATCAATATATTGAACAAATATCAGGGACCTATGTTTCTGATGATTTGATTACAGATATAGCATGTTGGATATCTCCTGAATTTTATTTAAAAGTTAATAATAGTATTTAAAAATACTATATCGATAAATTCTACAGGGAATATTAAAAAGACTAGCCGAGTGACCCGGGCAACGCCCCGGGTTTACCCGAAGGACCCGCAGGTGAGAAACTATAGAAGAAAAATTTTAACAAATCAGAAAATGAAATTGCAAACAACAGAACTACACTACTTTAAGGACATGAGAGCACATGCACTGTATCACCATACGTATACCATTTTCAAAGACCCTGCTTAGGATTAAAACTTCTCAGAAGCATAACAATAGTACCAACCTAGAGGTTAACTGGTGTGGATGCATTCCTCTGGGAGTGAGACTATTGAGAAATTCAGTAGGGAGTTATTTTGCTTCTCCGCATTCTAACACTCCAACTGTTAACACTGTGGAAACACTGACTCATGTTTGGTAAGCAATTTCAGGGAAGAAACTATAGACATTGGATTAAATAAATTATTAATTAAATTGCATTAAATAAAAATTATTAGATTTAAATAAATATTATTAGAGTGAAAAAAAAAAGAAAGAAATTAACAAATTAGAAAATAAAATTTCGAAAAATACAACTATATTGCAGATAAGATAAGAGGACCTTATTAAAAATACATAAACAAACTGTAATTCGACACTCGATAATTCGACACTTTCGATAATTCGACACTTTCGATAATTCGACACTTTCGATAATTCGACCATTTTAAAAATCAAATTTACAAGGTTGATTGTTGTTTAAATACAACTTTGCTTTTGCATGCATAAACACAGGCTCTTGTAGCAAGAACCCAAATATTATTTATAGTCATAGCAAAAGCAAACTTTAGTGAAAACTGATGCCTCTTTAGAATGAATGGAAGACTGAAATCTGAAGGAGCAGAATATATGGGTCATTTATACTTTCACCAATGCCTTTAGGATCTTTGCGATGGAACGCGTATGGTGTTTCAGCGCATGTGCTCTCATGTCCTTGAAGCACATATACTGACAGTGCCCAAAGTTGAACACACTGTATAGTGTCTGAAATATCTTTGGCCCCTTCGGATACCAACCTTCGCTTCATTCTAGAGAGGCGTTAGTTTTCATGTCATATCTGTAATATAGTTTTGTTGTTTGCAATTTTCTTTTTTTTTTTTTCCTTTCAAATATGTATCCACTCTGAAATATAGTTTGTAAATTTTTATTCCAATTTATTTTCTTATATATATATGTATTTTTTTTTTCATTTCCAAAATATTTATTTATACTTTCACCAATGCCTTTAGGATCTTTGCGATGGAACACGTATGGTGTTTCAGCGCATGTGCTCTCATGTCCTTGAAGCACATATACTGACAGTGCCCAAAGTTGAACACACTGTATAGTGTCTGAAATATCTTTGGCCCCTTCGGATACCAACCTTCGCTTCATTCTAGAGAGGCGTTAGTTTTCACTAAGGTTGGCTTTTGCTATGACTATAAATAAGGCTCAAGGCCAAACCTTGGCTACAAGAGCCTGTGTTTACGCACGGACAACTTTATATGTAGCTTTTTTCAAGTGTGCGAACATTGGATAGCATACATGTAAAGATGACCCATATCTTCTGCTCCTTCAGATTTCAGTCTTCCATTCATTCTGAAGAGGCATCAGTTTTCACTAAAGTTGGGTTCTTGCTACAAGAGCCTGTGTTTATGCATGCAAAATCAAAGTTGTATTTAAACAACAATCAACCTTGTAAATTTGATTTTTAAAATGGTCGAATTATCGAAAGTGTCGAATTATCGAAAGTGTCGAATTATCGATAGTGTCGAATTACAGTTTGTTTATTTATTTTTTAATAAGGTCCTCTTATCTTATCTGCAATATAGTTGTATTTTTCGAAATTTTATTTTCTAATTTGTTAATTTTTTCTTTTTTTTTTCACTCGAATAATATTTATTTAAATCTAATAATTTTTATTTAATGCTATTTAATTAATAATTTATTTAATCCAATGTCTATAGTTTCTTCCCTGAAATTGCTTACCAAACATGAGTCAGTGTTTCCACAGTGTTAACAGTTGGAGTGTTAGAATGCGGAGAAGCAAAATAACTCCCTACTGAATTTCTCAATAGTCTTACTCCCAGAGGAATGCATCCACACCAGTTAACCTCTAGGTTGGTACTATTGTTATGCTTCTGAGAAGTTTTAATCCTAAGCAGGGTCTTTGAAAATGGTACACGTATGAAAAGCAGTTCGACTTTGCATGTACAAGTGTGCCAGAGCCCCGTTTGATTACTTGCGCTTGCTGGTGGGGTTGGACTTTTGCAAGAATCAGAAGCCATTGGAGCTTTTTTTTTTTTTTTTTTCAGAAAAAAGTGCCCAATGCGGGAATCGAACCCGGGTCGTAGCGGTCGAAAACCAACGGCTTAGACCATCCTTCCACCAACCCCCAGTAAAATAAGTAAATAAAAAGAAGACCAAAAATAAGTGATAATAGTTTATTGAATAACAAATAAAAAAAATCTTTCAGGTGAAAAATTATAGGCATTGGTAAAAAAGTAAACAAGAGAAATAGCCTAGCGGTCAGGGGAGTGAGTCTTCCACGGCCTTTCCGAGGCATGACAGAAGACGCTCAAAAAAAAAAAGGTAAAATAAGAACCAAGCAGAGGAAATCTATAAAACTGAAAGCCAGGACAGGCATAAAAAGAAAATTCCAAGCATGTGAGGAAACAATTGATGAAAAAAAAAGGATTAAAAAAAAATACTGCAAAAAAGAAACCAGACACAAAAAGCAACAATTGAGTACACAAATACAGCATCAGCCTATTTATGAGATGAAAAAAAAAGACAGACACAAAAATGGAGCTAAATTCAAATGAAAAACTATAACAAATTAATAAAAGAAAATAAGACCTAATCCAAATAATTTAATAAAAAAAAAGCAACAATTGAGTACACAAATACAGCATCAGCCTATTTATGAGAAGAAAAAAAAAAGACAGACACAAAAATGGAGCTAAATTCAAATGAAAAACTATAACAAATTAATAAAAGAAAATAAGACCTAATCCAAATAATTTAATTAAAAAAAAAAGTCACACACTATTAAATTATTTGGATTAGGTCTTATTAATGAGAAAAAAAAGATGCCAAAAAAGATAACCAGATACAAAAATTGTGCTAAATTCAAATGAAAAACTATAACAAACACTTATAAAAGATAGAATAAAAGTAATAATTCAATCTACAATTCGAAAAATAATATAACCTGGTGAGTTCCCAGAAAAGGTTAACTTTGGTAGGCGGCGCTGTACGTTGACACCGCCGTACCTTCGAGCCGAACCAACGGCTTAGACCATCCTTCCACCAACCCCCAGTAAAATAAGTAAATAAAAAGAAGACCAAAATAAGTGATAATAGTTTATTGAATAACAAATAAAAAAAAATCTTTCAGGTGAAAAATTATAGGCATTGGTAAAAAAGTAAACAAGAGAAATAGCCTAGCGGCCAGGGGAGTGAGTCTTCCACGGCCTTTCCGAGGCATGACAGAAGACGCTCAAAAAAAAAAGGTAAAATAAGAACCAAGCAGAGGAAATCTATAAAACTGAAAGCCAGGACAGGCATAAAAAGAAAATTCCAAGCATGTGAGGAAACAATTGATGAAAAAAAAAAAGGATTCAAAAAAATACTGCAAAAAAGAAACCAGACACAAAAAGCAACAATTGAGTACACAAATACAGCATCAGCCTATTTATGAGATGAAAAAAAAAGACAGACACAAAAATGGAGCTAAATTCAAATGAAAAAACTATAACAAATTAATAAAAGAAAATAAGACCTAATCCAAATAATTTAATTTAAAAAAAGCAACAATTGAGTACACAAATACAGCATCAGCCTATTTATGAGAAGAAAAAAAAAGACAGACACAAAAATGGAGCTAAATTCAAATGAAAAACTATAACAAATTAATAAAAGAAAATAAGACCTAATCCAAATAATTTAATTTAAAAAAAAGTCACACACTATTAAATTATTTGGATTAGGTCTTATTAATGAGAAAAAAAAGATACAAAAATTGTGCTAAATTCAAATGAAAAACTATAACAAACACTTATAAAAGATAGAATAAAAGTAATAATTCAATCTACAATTCGAAAAATAATATAACCTGGTGAGTTCCCAGAAAAAGGTTAACTTTGGTAGGCGGCGCTGTACGTTGACACCGCCGTACCTTCGAGCCGAACCAACGGCTTAGACCATCCTTCCACCAACCCCCAGTAAAATAAGTAAATAAAAAGAAGACCAAAAATAAGTGATAATAGTTTATTGAATAACAAATAAAAAAAAATCTTTCAGGTGAAAAATTATAGGCATTGGTAAAAAAGTAAACAAGAGAAATAGCCTAGCGGTCAGGGGAGTGAGTCTTCCACGGCCTTTCCGAGGCATGACAGAAGACGCTCAAAAAAAAAAAGGTAAAATAAGAACCAAGCAGAGGAAATCTATAAAACTGAAAGCCAGGACAGGCATAAAAAGAAAATTCCAAGCATGTGAGGAAACAATTGATGAAAAAAAAGGATTAAAAAAAAATACTGCAAAAAAGAAGCCAGACACAAAAAGCAACAATTGAGTACACAAATACAGCATCAGCCTATTTATGAGATGAAAAAAAAAGACAGACACAAAAATGGAGCTAAATTCAAATGAAAAACTATAACAAATTAATAAAAGAAAATAAGACCTAATCCAAATAATTTAATTAAAAAAAAAGCAACAATTGAGTACACAAATACAGCATCAGCCTATTTATGAGAAGAAAAAATAAGACAGACACAAAAATGGAGCTAAATTCAAATGAAAAACTATAACAAATTAATAAAAGAAAATAAGACCTAATCCAAATAATTTAATTTAAAAAAAAGTCACACACTATTAAATTATTTGGATTAGGTCTTATTAATGAGAAAAAAAAGATGCCAAAAAAGATAACCAGATACAAAAATTGTGCTAAATTCAAATGAAAAACTATAACAAACACTTATAAAAGATAGAATAAAAGTAATAATTCAATCTACAATTCGAAAAATAATATAACCTGGTGAGTTCCCAGAAAAGGGTAACTTTGGTAGGCGGCGCTGTACGTTGACACCGCCGTACCTTCGAGCCGTTTTACACGAGTTAAAGCGAAGATTTTGGACATAGTGATTTTTACATTTCGATCTTTTATATTAATATATATACTTACTATTGCGAATTATTTTTCTAAAAACGAACATTATTTTTTTTTAATTATCTGAAACTAACCTAATTCAACTTATCTAAAACTAACCTTATTTGGCGATTAAACTAACATAATTAAACCTATTTGAATCTAACCTCATATACACTTTTACACTACCTTTTCATTTCAAAATTAAATTAAAATAAGTTTATATTAAATAATAACATTTTTTAAAATCGACTTTCTGGTTCACACTTTTGTATCTAATCAATTATGTTTTTCTTTATTTCTCTCTATAAAGTTACGCAATTGTAAACAAAAGAATTGATGATGATAAATGCAAAAAATCTACGATTGTAAAATAGATTAAATTAAAAAATAAAAATAACTGTTAACATTAGGAAAATAAAAACAGGCCTATGACACGAAGAAAAAAATAACGAAAATTTTGGTATATAGATTGTTATGTGTAGTTCAGAATCTTCGGAGGAGATAGCTCAGGACTTTACAATGGAAAACTCTGTTACGGTATTATCTATATAGATAATGATAAACTTAAAACAAACTTACAAAGATAGAATCGAAAATTGAACAACTTAATATAAAATTAGAAAGAATAGAAGAAGATGTATCAAATGAAACTGTAGATAAATCCAAATTACACAAATTTATTATATTTAAGCTGAACGAACCAGAAGAAGATTATAATATTTATGTTTTAAGAGTACAAAATAGAAGTATCAATAATAGAATCAGAAAAGACTTTCCAAATTTAACAATCATTGTGAATAAGGAATATGATCCAATTGCAATCAAATTATACAACCGATTTAAAGAAGAACTCTTTAATTATTATGATTTTAAAAAGTAATTTTTTAATCTTATAAAACCTTTTGATGAAGAAAGGTTGATTTCTTATTTTTCATAAACAACAAGAACATCCAAACGGAAATATGTAGCATATCTAAGATTTCCATAAGAATAATTACTATAATTTATACTCAAATTTTGATTATTATTGAATGGATAATTCAATTTTATATTTTTTATTGGTTTAATATTTTCATTATCTAACTTTATTTCGTAAAGTATATTTTCATCTATTATTGTGTCATATGCTATACTTACATGAATAATTTTACCTGATCGAGAATATTTATAAAAATATCATAGTCAGATTTGAACAGACGTAAAGGAATACTTCTTAGATGATCAAAATCGGGTTTTCTTTCGTAACCAAAGTGAATAAGCTCAAATAAAATTTGTTCTTTTGTTATTTTTTTTTAAACTCTTGTCATTTATATATCAAAAGAAGAATCAATAGTATTAGAAAAATATTATCAAATAATCCAAACACTAATCCTTTAGTTAATATCTGCAAATGATCATTCTTTTAAAATTCTATAAGATTATCTAGACTTCTTGTAGGATCATATTATATATTTCAGAATTGATATATGATTCAAAAACAAAAGAAGGGTTATTAAGTGCTGTGATATTTATAATCTTGCCATCAAAAGAACATATATATGTTAACTTATTAAATTTTGGATTACTTCTTAGAGCTATTCTCCATCCACTCCAAAATCTGCACTCTTTACAGAAAGAGTTTCATCACCAAAACATATTGTTTCACACACTGTTGATTTTACAAAATATCCATTGACATTTTTCATCATCATATTATTTGGATATGATATGTCAATATCTGGTCCATATAATCCATTATTTGTTTTCTTTATTGCATTATTTTGTGGTTCTAAAGGAATTCCTTTTCTATCTACATATCCTTTTGTTGCAGCATTATTATCAAATTTTGGATCTTTTAAGCTTGTAATTCTTTTATTTTTCACATCTAACCAGTCGTTACCTGTACTTATGTCTACTATTTTTTTTCTCATTTTCTTTAGTAATTTCTTCAATTGGTTTTATTAAATCATCTACATATTTTTTAGTTGCAGCATTTCTCTCATTTTGAGGATCTTTTAAATTACCAATTATTTTATTTTTAGCATCAAAAACAATATTTCCTGATAAAACATGATCCTCATTTACTTTTAATTGATTCGATATTCCAATTAGTGTATTTTCGTCTATAGAGGTTAATTGGTCTACATATTCTTTATTTACTGCTTCATTTGAATCTATTGGTTTCTCTAAGCCTACGATTCTTTTTTTTATATGTATTATATTTATCATTTTCCAATTCTAAACCTTTAGGAATATATATTCCATCATATTTTCTAATTATAGAGTTATTATCATCGCTTGATATTTTGTGTTTTCTTTAAAATAGTTCAATGTAATTGCATCTTTATTTTCTTTAGGTTCTTTGACATTGGTTAATCTTTTATCTTCAATATCATAATTACTCACAAGTGTTATATTCAATTCCAGGAGGTCCTCTTTTTCCTATTGCACTTCTCTTTGTTTCAAATCCTCTTGTCATTTAATTTATTATCAAAATTTGTTTTGAACATTAAATCTTTATAGGATCTTATATCAGAGGAATCGACGATCTCGTGTGTTGAGGTTACGCGAGGTCTGGATTGAAGACACCTCCTCTCAACAAGTAAGACTCCGACCTGAAGTCTTGATATTGATTGGACTGCCTTTGGGTGATCAAGCAAGTAAAGAAAATAACGTAGACAATACCCAGCGGATATACACGCAAAGCTCTCGCTCTTCTAAGAAACTATTTATTTCAACAACACGGCTTAGTTATATACAAAAGGGAAATTTACATAATAATAATCCATTCAAAATATATTTGACATAATTCATTTAAAAGAAATTTACATTCCAAGTTATACACTCAAAAATATATTTACATATTGTATGTTACAACTTTTAACATACCCCCACCTTTCTTTTTTGTGAAACAAAAAAAGAAATCCGTTCCACCGTGATGGGGGGATCCAGGCAGGTGGGACACCGTTGCAGGGAGCCCAGGCTCTCAACCAGGAAAACCATCTTCTCTTCGGCACACTGCGGCACCCTCTCCATACACACCACCGGAGATTGCCCCATAAGCGTCCAGAGATATATGTTTTGATGATGCCCGTCTAAAAATATTGTTCGCCATTTTAGCCTTGGTTCTTTGAATTAATTCCTTCAATCAAAATTTTTCCCAAATATCTCATCATTGAATTCAAGTCGAGATATCTCAAAATCTTTCAACTTGGCAATGCAGTTGTTGGTTGGGATTTCATAATTCTCTCCCTCAATGTCGTAGTTCAAAACCTTTTGAGAAGTTGGCCGTATCAAGATATCTCTGGGCCTTATATCATTGTGAACCAACCCGATGTTTTGCTCAGCATGACTCACCGAAATACAAATCTGACAAAGAATGCTCATTAATCGTTCTGGCAAAAGTTTTTCATTTTCCAATATTTTCCCTAGAGATTTCCCTCCATATTCAGAACGAAAAAACCACAAAATAAGATAAATTCATATAATTCAAATCCAAATTATTATCCTTTTCGCGATCTCCAATAATATTTGAAAAATATTTAGATTCCAAATCACGAACAATCCAAAAATCTTCAGGATAACAAAGATTGGCTTGAGCACTACCTTGTAAGGTTCTTGAAAAAAAAAATATTTATTTCCCTTTTAATCGTTCTAGGAGAAATATAAGACCAATTTTTCCCTTTTCCCCTTTTTTCTCTTCATATGATCAATATTAGGGTTCCTATATTCAGAAATCTCTCTCTGTTCAATTCTATAAACAGGAGATCTGCCATTATCAGTAACATCCCTCAAAAAACATTCTGGCCATGTGCCTTTTCCAACAGGAACTAACTTTCTACCCCAGAAGAGCTCATCAAATCTTATTATGCTTCTGCTTTCAGATTTTGAAAGAATTTCACCAAGTAGCCTTCCACTTGAGATTCTCGACACTGCCATCTGCTCTAACTTTAATTCCCTTGACTCGGTTTGCCATTCAATTTATCTCTCAATCCAGCTTGTCCTGAGCCACCATCTTGTTCTCTCTCTCAAAAGAGGCTGTCCAGCTCTACCAGGTCTTCCCGCCACCTATTACTCGGGAGACAGCTCTTCTCTGTAGACACCTTTGTCCTTCCTTTAGATACTTTTAATTTTATCTACAGCTCCCAGTAACCTTTGTATATTACCCTTTGGTCAATACTCAATTTTTCCAATGGTTCCAGATCTACATCAGGTATATTGGCAATGATTCTGTTCGCTCCAACTACTTGAACAGTAACCTCTACATCAATCCTCCGACAGATTCCAAATTGACCACCCTCAGATCTTGAAACGACTTCACCCACTTTGACATTTCTATCGAATAGTCGTAGTTTCCTCTCGTATAGAATTTCTTCTCTACCATCAGGAGACCATGCCACACGTATATCGCCTTCTTTCGTATGGGATGACATAGAATCGTCCAAATTGGATTCATTCTTCCTGCTTCCAATTAACTGTTCCGAAATCAAGCCTTCCCAGCTCTGTCACTGACAGACTATACACCACGGCTTCAACATCCAGGTCCATGGATTTCATCCTTGACTTCTTGTCTTGGGAGGAAGTGGTGGAGGCCTTCTAGGAATCAGCCTTGGAAGCATTGAAAACAGGACGAAGAGGCGTCGTCCCACCTCTGTAGACACTTTTGTCTTTTCCCCCGGATTTCTAGGTACGGGGCACTTAACCAAAATCGTCACCCCAACCATTTCCCGCCCCAAAAACCATCAGTTGTCCCTTTTCTTCTTCCAAAGAAATCGGAGGTAGTCCCAATCATTTTCCTTTATGGCCATCACCTGGAAATATCTCCCCATGTCGGCCAAAACTCCGTACTTATTCTTCCGATATTTTATCCTTATTTCCGGGATTCTCCTCAGTAGATTGGGTCTCCTCTTTAAATATCGCCTCAAGGATAGTCCGCTGCGTCCTCGACAGGAAGCGCCGTCACATACTGGTCGTATAGGCGTCGTTTTGGACTCACACCCAAATACAAGGCGATCAGGAAACCAGTATCCTTTTCCCTCAGGTGGAATTTCATCAACTCTATCGACGAGCCCCTCCTTCAACCAATCTTTTGGATCAATAATCTCTCCTTCCACCTTTGATTAGTACCTTGTTCTGCATCTAGGTTTTCTTCCACCTCTAAATCAGTACCCTGTTCTACATCTAGCTTTTCTTCCACCCTTAAATCAGTACCCTTTTCTACATCTAGCTTTTCTTCTACCTTTAAATCAGTACCCCGTTCTGCATCTAGCTTTTCTTCTGCCTTTAAATCAGTACCCTGTTCTACATCTAGCTTTTCTTCTACCTTTAAATCAGTACCCTGTTCTGTATCTAGCTTTTTTTCTGCCTTTAAATCAGTACCCTGTTCTACATCTAGCTTTTCTTCTACCTTTAAATCAGTACCCTGTTCTGTATCTAGCTTTTCTTCTGCCTTTAAATCAGTACCCTGTTCTACATCTAGCTTTTCTTCTACCTTTAAATCAGTACCCTGTTCTGTATCTAGCTTTTCTTCTGCCTTTAAATCAGTACCCTGTTCTGTATCTAGCTTTTCTTCTGCCTTTAAATCAGTACCCTGTTCTGTATCTAGCTTTTCTTCTGCCTTTAAATCAGTACCCTGTTCTACTCTAGAATTGTTCACCGATTCATAACCTTTAGTTGCTGTTCCAGAATCCTTTACTCCATCGCCCTTAGGCTTCGCTTCAGAATCCTTTACGCCGTCGCCCTTAGGCTTTGCTTCAGAATCCTTTACTCCGTCGCCCTTAGGCTCATCTTCAGAATCCTTTATTCCTGCGCCCTTAGGCTTCGCTTCAGAATTCTTTATTCTATCGCCTTTGGACTCAACTCCAGTATCTTCCCTATTCTTTAGATCTACATCTTTATATTTTCCATTAGCATTAATTTTATCAAATTGCCCCCACCTTGAGAGCCAATCCCCTGGGTTGCCCTTAAATTTTTGTAGATCTCCCTTATTCTTTAAATCTGCATCTCTATTTCCACCAACAGTAAAAAGAACATCTTTCTCCTGCTCACGCAAAGCCCTAACTCTTCGGTCCATAATAAATTTCTCCCAGATGTATTTTTCACATTCCTGAAATTCCCTAGATACTTCTTCGTCAGTAGTCTCATCTTTGGCTAATAGGGCTGACTGGCATAGCACGTTTAGATTCACAAGTTCTCCATAGAGAACCTCTATCCTATCGAATTTTGCATCCACCCTTATAGTATCAATTGAAGGCTCTTTCAGTTCGATATCCAAATCATTAATTAATCTTGTGAAGTGACCTCTCGCCCCCCTACGACGTCTCTTGTTCACTTCCTCCATCTTAGCCTCGCTAGTTTCTTCAACTTCTGTTACCTTGAGCCTCTTGAGCTCCTTCAACTTCTGTTCCCTTGAGCTTTTGAGCTTCTTCAACTTCTATTCCCTTGAGCTTTTGAGCTTCTTCAACTTCTGTTCCCTTGAGCCTCTTCAACTTCTGTTCCCTTGAGCTTCTTCAGCTTCTTTACCCTTGAGCTTCGCTGAGCTCTTTTTATCCTTTAACAAAGGGCCTTTTGAGCTCCTTTAAACCTTTAACAAAGGGCCTCTTGAGCTCCTTTAAACCTTTAACAAAGGGCTTCTCGAGATCCTTTAAACCTTTAACAAAGGGCTTCTCGAGCTCCTTTAATTTGAGGTTCTGTTCCCCTGAGCTTCTTCAGCTTCTGTTCCTCTGAGCTTATTCAGCTTCTGTTCCCTTGAGCTTCTTCAGCTTCTGTTCCCTTGAGCTTCTTCAGCTTCTGTTCCCCTGAGCTTCTTCAGCTTCTGTTCCCCTGAGCTTCTTCTGTTTCCTTGAGCTTGAGCTTCTTCTGTTCCCTTGAGCCTGAGCTTCTTCTGTTCCCTTGAGCTTGAGCTTCTTCTGTTCCCTTGAGCCTGAGCTTCTTCTGTTCCCTTAAGCTTGAGCTTCTTCTGTTCCCTTAAGCTTGAGCTTCTTCTGTTCCCTTGAGCCTGAGCTTCTTCTGTTCCCTTAAGCTTGAACTTCTTCTGTTTCTCAACTTGACCAGCCCAGCAGCCCACCCGGGGACGCCACTAATGTTGAGGTTACGCGAGGTCAGGATTGAAGACACCTCCTCTCAACAAGTAAGACTCCGACCTGAAGTCTTGATATTGATTGGACTGCCTTTGGGTGATCGAGCAAGAAAAGAAAATAACGTAGACAATACCCAGCGAATACACACGCAAAGCTCTCGCTCTTCTAAGAAACTCTTTATTTCAACAACACGGCTCAGTTATATACAAAAGGGAAATTTACATAATAATAATCCATTCAAAATATATTTGACATAATTCATTTAAAAGAAATTTACATTCCAAGTTATACACTCTAAAAGATATTTACATATTGTATGTTACGACTTTTAACATCGTGAGAAAAAACAGGTTATTCTCAGAAAGAAGTGAGTGATTTTCTTCACAAAGAAGACATATATACTCTTCATAAACCTATTAAAAAGAAATTTGAAACCAGAAGAGTATATGCGCCATATAAAGATTATCAATGGGTGTCTGATTTAGCTTTTAAGAAAAAAGATAAAGATTTTAAATATATATTAACAACTAGCGGATGTGTACCCGGCTTCGCCCGGGTTTTATCCGAGTGAAAGTTTGCCTAACGAATATTATTGATAATAATATTCGGGAACACACAGGCTATTATGATAATATAATTCGTTATGTCATATATTTATATAATATATGAAATTTATTTTTCGAGCAAACATATCCACTCTCTACTGAATAGATTTTTAAAAATATATACATATATAAAAATATCTAGAGATATACTACATGATATTAGCCAAAAGGCCGAGAAACGATATTTTATATATAGAGATGACCTGGCTTCGTGTGTCTTCTGCTCGAGTGAATGTTTCGCTGGTAGAATTTTGTTCCTGCCTACTATTAATCATTATCTGGCTTTACCCGTGGTCTTCCTTAATGAATATTCCCCAAAATAATTTTTTTATGCAATCAAGAATGATATGAAAATATTGTCATCATCATTTCTGACTAAAAAAATATTTTTGCTCAGTACTTGGTTAAATATAATTTTATTGGTTAAAGTGCGACAAAAAACTCTTCCAGATTTAACACTCTGTCCTGTTCAAATTTCAGCGAGATTAGTTACATATTGAGGGCGTGCATAGCCGACAAACATATATATATATATATGTTACCGGCTTCGCCCCAAGTAAAAGTTTGCTTAACAAACATTTGTTAAAACGATTCTAGCAAACATCCAATCCCTACTGAATCTATACTTGTCTACCTTCACGATAATTTTTCCCGGTCCCTTGAAAAATACTCGATAAGTTGAAAAAAATCAGTATTAATTGGTCCACTCGGTAATTTGAAGTTAAAGGAAAAGTATCTTGCCACAAACGAAGATTTGTAAATAACTGTATTTAGCGAATGTACCCGGCTTCGCACAGTTTTTTATCCGAGTAAAAGTTTGCCTAACGAACATTTGTTAAAACGATTCTAGAAAACATCCAATCCACCTATATATTGATATATAAACGTATATAAATATTGTTATATGCGTTTGGGTATATTTTTGAAACACATAATTTTTTGAAAACATTTATTATATTTTAAATGAGATATTGTCACTTTTGGGAATTTGATAATTAATTATTTCTTTTTTCTCAATTAATTTTATATATTAATTTGAAATTTCATTTTTGTTATCATCATCACATACAATGTAATTTTTTTAAATAAACAAACGATAATAAACAACAACAATTAGGGGGCTCAAAAATCATTTATTATGGTTAGCAGCTCCGTAAATAAAGATATTTTCACAACAACAATTAAAGTTGCAACATCATTTTTATAAACAACAGCAAATTAAATAACAATGTGAAAATATATTTTAACATTACATTTAAACATTTAACACAAAATCGTTACAATTTTTTCTTTAAATATATATTAATATTGAAATGCCAAGTATTTTTTACGTCATTGGAATATTATATTACTAAATTCTCAAATTAAATTTATTATACTTTGAAAACATTTTATGCATTGTTACAATTTATAAATATAATTTCACCAGACGCCGCTAGAGGCGCTGCTTGCGAGTGAAAGTAGAAAATTTGCAAATAAAATTGCAAAGAATATTTATTTCAAATCGAATTCAAACCAGAAATCTTCCCAGTGGTATAGTAAATAACTTCCTAAAGTTTCACGGCGATTGGATAATCTTACCTTTTAAAAACATTAATCGTGTGAACAAACTAACATTCATCGTGTAAACAAACCACGTGTTAATTATTAACCAATCAAATTCATTTATCGTCGCGACCAGTGCTGCGCCCAAGCGGTAAAAGACTGGAACTAACGCTTTTTGGTTTTTTATTTAAAAAAAAAGCACATTAATTTTTTTAGTTTTTTGAATAGCCTATATGTTAAACGATATCTTCAGCTACCTACATGCGAAATTCCATAATGATTGAGTCAGTAGATTTTGCGTGAAGCGATAACAAACATCGATTTCGCATTTCACTTTTATAGATATAAGGATTATTGACGCGTTCACCAAGTATGCTTGGGCAATGCCAATAAGAAACAAGACTGGAGACAAAATTACAAATGCCTTCCGTGAAATATTCAAAGAAAGGAAACCTGAAAGGATGCAAACAGATAAGGGCACGGAATTTATCAACTGTGTGACGCAGAACCTCCTAAAGAAACATAATATCGAATGGTTTGCTACACAAAATGTTACAAAATCTAGTATTTTTGAACGATTTAATAGGAGTTTAAAAGAGTTAATGAATAAATATTCAACACACAATAATAATAGAAAATGGGTTGATATTTTACCTTCACTCGTTAAAAATTATAATAATTCCTTTCATACTTCAATAAAATTGACCCCTGTTGAAGCAAGTAAACCAGAAAATGAAAACAAGGTCTATTTTAATCTTTATATTAATAGAATAAAAAGTTCAAATAAAAATACAATGTAGGAGATAAGGTTAGAATATCAAAATATAAAGGTCATTTTGATAAAGGATATCTTCCTAATTTTACAAACGAAGTGTTTGAAATAAGTAAAGTTTTGTCTACTGAACCTGTCACATATAAAATTAAAGATCAGAATAATGAAGATGTAGAAGGTGGATTTTATAATGAAGAATTAGTAAAATATACGATAAAGAAGATGATTTTCATAAAGTTGAGAAAATAATTAGAAGTAGAACAAGAAATGGAAAAAAAGGAATATTTTGTTAAATGGTTAGGATATCCTGATAGCTTTAATAGCTGGTCTTCGAAAATTAAATATTTATAAAAATAAATTCTATATAAATGGAACTTTCTATAATCAACAACGTACAAAATTATCTTAAAATTAGGTTTATTTGTTCTGGTGAGGAAACAAAAGTCATTTTTGAAGATTCCTGTAATTAATTCATTATGAATGTAGATCAGTTTACAGAATTTATAAAAAAATGTACTAATATACAAGAGAAATTTTATACAGCTTTTAACTGTTTATAAAAAAATATTTCTATATAAATGTATCACCTCATTGAACTCTGTCGAACTAACAAAAGTTTTTTTAGATTGGGATTATATTTCTGAAAATTGTGATTTTGATATTTCAAAAGCTAATCGTGCTAATGTTAATTGGGATATAATTTGTAGCAAAAGAAAATTAACAGAATAATTCATTAGAGAAAATATAGATTATATCTTAGATTATTTTTAATATCACGGCATCAAACACTTTCTGAAACTTTTATTCGTGATTATCACGATACGTTTAAACCATATTATCAGAATTTTATTCACTATTTCCAATAGATAATCTTATAGAATATCAAACATTATATGAAGATCTTATAAGAGAATATTTTAGTGATCATGTGTATATAGATTCTCTCTGTCAATATAGAAAAATACCTGAAAATATATTGAGACAATATATAAAATATTTGGATTTCTCCATAGTGACGAGATATCAAGATTTAAGTATTGATTTCATTAGAGATATTAGTGACAAGATTGATTGGGTGTTCATTTCAGAACACGGGTTTCAAATATATCCCGAAGAATTTGTTGTTGAATTTAAAGAAAAGATTTATTGGAATGAACCCAATATACGTTATAGATTTAATTCGGAATTTATAGAGAAAAATTCACGTTGTCCGACTTGTAAAAATCACTATAAGAAATATTAATAAAAATAGTTTCAATATATTTGATCAAAGAAATGAAAGAACGATGCTTTGAAAATACCTAATACTTTTTTTTGTTCTATTTTGATCAAAAAAGGAAACAAATTTTCTATTTTTTGTATACTTTTATTTTTGTGTGTTTTTTTTTTTTGTTATTTTCAACTTTTTCAAAAACCCTTTGTTTTTATTTAAAATATCCTTGTTTTTTAATAAATATGGTCAAAAAAGGACAGAAATGGTTTGTGAAAAATCGCATTTTTGTTCGAAAGAATCGAGTGTTTTGATGCAAAATGAAAAGTTTGGTGCGTGTCATAGTGTACCCATATACTACTCACGGCGGCCCTCGTGGCCGCCGTTTTGGCTTCTCCCTGCCCCCGCGTCTTCAGGCAGGACGCCGAGCTTTCCTCTGGTAGTCCTCAACTTTCTCCCGGTCCTGGTGTCACTTGACACGTCCTGGGAGAGCGCCTTTTGATCCCAAACTTTGTCTTTACTGTCCCGTGCTGGCTTCCCACTCTGCACGCCTTGCCACTCAACCCCTACTGCTTCCAACTCACTTGTTGACTTACCCGGGTTTACGACATATATATGTGGGAGATGGATGGTGGTGGTGGTGGTGAACGCAGTCTTGGTCGTGTGACAAGGTTTCCACAGGGGAAGAACAACAAAACTCTTTTGGATGGGTTTGAATAAGACCTGCGAGGGAGGGAAGAAAGTTCGGCGGAGGCGCCTGAAATATTGGACTGGATAGGCCCTCCCATCAGGGTTAACCTGTTCGAGATTCCCGCTATGCCTAGTGTCGACGCATCGCAATACACTCGGCATGGCAGACCTTCCGGGTACGGGTGTAATATGGGATGTGTGGTGAGTCTTTCCTTCAGGCTACCGAACACTTTCTGGCATTTGTCATCCCAGACCCACGTGACATCCTTTTTGAGAAGGTTGTATAAGTGGGGTCCGCAAGCGGGCGTAGTTCGGAATAAACTTGTTATAAACGTTCACCGCGCTTAAGAATGATTGTAATGTCTTTTTGTTGTGTGGTGGTTGTATGGCGTGGATGATGTCTGTGTTGAATGTGACGGAAGTCTATGTACCGGCGGTTATCGCGTATCCTAGTAAGTCTAAGGACTGCTTAAAAAATTCGCATTTTGCGAAGTTGAGTTGTATTTTTCTGCCTTGCAGAATGCGAAAAATCGGCGCAGATGATTTTGATGTTCCACCAACGTGTTGGAGAAGATGATGAAGTCGTCGAAATAATGGGCCACACAATCAAGTCCATGACGTTGCAGGACCTGATTGATGGACCTTTCCTAGACTTATGGCGCGTTCTTTAAAATTGGTATTGCCCCTCTAGGGTGACAAAGGATAATAGGGGTCGGGAATCGGGTTGGATAGGTACCTGCCAGAACGCGGACGACACATCTATCGTCGAGAAGTATTTGGCTCCGGCAAGCCTATCCTATATGTTTTCTATTAAGGGAAGTGGGTGAACATCGGAACTGATGACTTCGTTCACCTTCCTAAAGTCAATGCAAAATCTTTTGGTTTTGTCCCGTTTGATGACAAGGGTGGCTGGACTAGAGTAAGGCGAAAACGAAGGCTCGATGATATGGTTATCCAGCCTTTTCGGGATTTTAAAGTTGGTTGCCGGGTGCGGAAGGCGTGTGTGCTATGTAAGCCCTTTGTGACTCCGCTTGGCATTCCCAATGGGCGCATTCATTCAGTACACAGCTAAAAATGTAGGTGGTATGGTTCAATGGGCGTCGAGTTGGAACATAGTGTCTTGGTGGAAATCTATTGTAATTTTAAAATTGCGGACGGTATTTATACCGAGAATTCCGTAAGGTAGGGGTGCTTCTACCACATGGAAATTCTCGTTTCGGGTTATATGTTTTATGGTCAGGGTAAGGGTTATTCTAACTAAGGTTGGTACATGGTCGTTTATGGCCTGAAGGTCTATTATCCTTTTTATCTGCAGTTGAGGAAGGTAAATTTTAATTTTTTGATAGACATTATGGGGCACTATGTTCAAATTCGCGCCCGTGTCAATTATGGAAGGTGAAGATAGTTCAGGGGTGGAGAGTCAGTTTTACGTCAGTTGGCTGACGAAATGTTGGGGTCATCCCACCTGGCTGACGAAAGGCTGGGCACCCCGGGCGGTTTGTCCGGCTTGGGCTTGTGGATGTTGTGCGGGGCGCACTGTCCGCGCGCTCGCATGTGGGGAGGGTTTGTGGCGGCACTCAGAGTCCCAGTGATGGGCGCCGCAGAATTTGCAGTTCGACGGCGGTGCAGGCGCGGTTTACACACCTGCTCTCCTTGGGTTGCTGGTGTATGGGCCCGACATGTTGGGCGGTTGTTAACCGGGGTTACGCGGAGATGGTGCGCTGGTTCCGCGGACCCGTTGCACCAGTTGGTACCACTCTCCCATGGTCTCAGGCGGCACAACGCGGACTAGACGCTGGACGGAGAGCGGCAACCTCTCCGTCAGCGTGTCAGGGATTACCTCATGTGGGAGACCAAGTTGCAGGTCCAGCACTGTCTTCCTCCAGGCTTGCCTGCCCATCAAGATTCAGGGCGAAGTACTTGGTGAAGGATGCCTCGTTGGATTCCGGGTTGAGGTCTAGGTAGGTCCGCTTCACCTGGAAGTAGGTTTGGGAGTTCATCCGGAGTTTCCTGAAGTGCTCCAGGGGTTGTTGCGTCAGGAAGCGAGGCAACCTGAGCAGCTTCTCGGGGGTGGCACGAAAGGTTTCGTCCATCTTCTGGTCGTAGATCCGGATAAACTGGCGGGCGGCGTAGAATCCACCGAAGGGAGGGATGTAAACTTCCGCGAGCGGGACCGATCGCAGCTCTGCGAGGAGGGCGGTCACCTATAGTAGCACCTCCGCCAGAGTGCGCGTCGGTTCCATTTTGGGCACGGGAGATGACCCTCCGTTTTTCTCCCTCGCGTTCTTTGGTTGTTCGCTTTCCATTCATCCTGTCGACTCACTTGTGGGAAATGGATGGTGGTGGTGGTGGACGCGGTCTTGGTCGGGTGAAAATGGTTCCACAGGGGAAGAACAACACAATTCTTTTGGATGGGTTCGGCGGAGGCGGCTGGCTTTTCCCATCTATGGAGCGTAAACTAACTTGGTTGGAGCCTATGTTGAGCACACCTAGCTCGTAGCACGGTCACCTACCTTCTGCCTTTTTCTTGTCCGCGATAATCATCATCGACTATCTCGGGCTTCTCATTGGCTGAGATCCTTACACGTGCGCTCTGGTGATTCGTTACTAATTTTTCATCCTTAATATTCCTATTGCCGCCATGATTGCAATTCTCGAGGAAGAAGAAGGCCTTTGTTGAACTTAAGTTTTATGGGTCAAGGGCAATGACCTTTACTTCCTGGATGATGCAATCCTGTAACTTTGTTTCTTCCCATCTCCGAGGCCTAAATTTTATTAAACCTTTAGATGATACATGGTATATTGATTGTGGTGGGGGGGGGGGTATATAATCCTATATACAGATTATCACATATATATTGTTGCACCAAGTTTCAGCTTTTCAATGTCGTCGACCTTGGTTTCTTCCTTCTTGGTATTATACATATTTCCCGAGCGGGTTCCCATACTCAAAGCAAATAAATGAAAATAAGTAAATGAAAGTAAATAAAATAAATTACCTTTCAAAGTTATTGCGTTTATTTATTCGTTGTCTTCCTCGTTGGTCGCGATCCGCAGTCTTGGTCTAGGTTCTCTCTCGCTCCAATAACCAATCAAGATATTTGTACAATAAAATATTACAAAATGAATGAAACTATGAAAAGGGATGATGATAATCTGAATAATCTGTTTTAAATAAATATTAAATATCATAGAATATTTTAAATAAATTTAGGGCGCATTAAAATTGATGCAACACTTCTCCCTCTCCAGAGGTTATCACGTCCTCGTGAATAACCTCATCCATTCTCTCATAATAAGGCTTGAGTCTTGAAACATGGACTATAAGAAGGTCTTGGTCCAGATTATCTTTCGGTTCTATTAGATAATTGACGCTAGACAACTTCTTTAATATTCTATATGGACCAAAATTTTTTCTCAGGAGTTTCTCACACTTTCCTATTTTCCTAATCGGTGTCCATACTGCTATTTTTCCTGGTTCATAGCTTCTTTCCATGTGTTTCTTGTCATATTTATTTTTCATTCTTTATTGGGTTATTAATAACTATTTTTTGTTCTATCTATTCTGTCTAATTGATGTTTTATTTATTCATCATAATCATCCTTGTCAATGTCCACCGATATATTCCTGTCGTCCAAAAGGGACGTGGGTTCTCTTCCAAACATCAGAAAAAAATTGAGAATATCCTGTGGTTTCCTGACTTGTAGCATCGTAAGCATGGGTGATGAATGAGAGTATTTCATCTCAATTCTTCTGATCAGCTTTCACATATATACTGAGCATATTGATCAATGTTCTATTTAACCGCTCTGTCAATCCATTAGTCTGGGGTAGATATCTCGTTGTGAAGCATTGTTTAATCTTGCACATTTTCATCACCTCTTACTTGTAAATTGAGAGCCCCTGTCACTAAAAAGATATTGTGGGGCTCCGTGCCGAAAAAAATATCCTCAACTAGAAAACCTCTTTTACTGTTGCTTCCGAGACTGCTCTTGTTTCTGCATATCTAGTGTAGTAGTCCGTCAGCACAATTATCCATTTTTTCCTGTTTTTCGTAGATGGCAATGGTCCAACAAAGTCAATTCCAATTCTTTCGAAAGGAAAGTTGGCTGCGGTAATTGGCTGTAGTAATCCAGAGTTTGAGCCTTTTCTACTTTGGCAAAGGTGACACGTCTTAACGAATTCTGAGACATCCTTTAGCATGGATGGCCAAAGGTATTTACTCTTTATTCGGTACATGGTTCTGGCGACACCAAGATGGCCATTCAACATATGATTGTGATTTTCCTTCATAATTTCACTCTTTTTCTTTTCTGGAACAACAAGCAACCACGCCCTGCCTTCAGGGTTCGGGTTTTCTTAAATAGGCATCCATCTTCTTCTTTAAACTTTTGCGCAATTGATCGCCTGATTCCATTAAGGTTTTTCTTAACACTTTCGATAAACTTATACTCTTCGTCTGTTTTTTGATTTTAAAATAGCCTTTAAAATCCTCATCACAATCGTTTTCTGTTAAGGGTTCCCTAGATAAGCCTTCGGCGTCCAGATGCTTCTTTCCTGATTTATGTATTATATAGAAGTCATATTCTTGGATTTTAAATGCCCATCTTGCAATCGACCTGTTGGATTCTTTAAGTTTTGAGCCAGCATAAGGCGTGGTGATCTGTTACTATTTTAAAGTGTCTTCCATAAAGGTAAGGCCATAATTTTGATATTAATCAGACAACAGTCATACATTCCTTTTTGGTGGTTGAATAATTTTGCTCCGCTTTTACTTAGAATACGACTCAAATATGAGATCACTTTCTCTTCACCACCGATGTCTTGGACAAGTGTTGCACCTATACCGATGTTGGACGCATCAGTATGAATATAAGTAGGCGCATTTGGAATGAAGTGACCTAAAATTGGTGGATTTATAAGGGTTGTTTTCAGGGTTTGAAACGCTTCCTCTTGCCTTTCTGTACAGTTAAAGGATACACTTTTTAAAATAAGGTTGGTAAAAGGATCAGCAATTTTTGAAAAATCTCTGATAAATTTTCTTAAAAATAGGAGCACATTCCCGAAAGGGATTGTATTTCTTTGACCTTTGTGGCCCGAGGAAAATTTCTGACAGCTTGGATGTTATGTTCCGCGGGTTTTATACCCTGTTTGCTCTTTATATGTAGCCGAGAATCTCCAATTCTTCAAAAGCAAATCGACATTTTTTGTCGTTTAACCTTAAATTTTATTCACGAAAACAACAATAAACAGCTTCGAGTCTTTCGAGCTGCGTTGGGAAATCCGGGCTATATATGATAACATCATCCAGATAACACAGACAAATTCGCCATCTCAGATTGTCAAGCATATTTTCCATATTTCTTTCAAAGATAGCAGGCGCGTTGCAAAGTCCAAAAGGCATCACGTTCATTTCATATAAACCATGCGCTGTAGTGATAGCTGTTTTTTCTTTGTCTCTTTCTGCGACTTCAACTTGCCAATATCTGGATCTGAGGTCTATTGATGAGAAGTATGTAGATACTTTGAGAGTATCCATAACTTCGTCTATTCTAGGGATCGGATAGACATATTTTACTGTTACATTATTCAGTTTTCTGTAGTCCACACAAAATCTGTATTTAACATCTCTATTCTTGACCAATATTACTGGAAAAGACCAGGGACTAGAAGATGGACTAATTATGCCTTCTGTAAGCATCTCGTCAATTCGCTCTTTTATAATATCTCGTTCTTTAGCACTTACCCTGTATGGCTTGTGTTTAATTGGCTTCGCGTCTTCTGTGTCTACCCGATGTTTTGCCAAATTGGTTCTGCCTAATCTCGACGAAAACAGATCTACAAAACTTTCTAAAACTTGTTTTAATGTTTGATGAAAGATTTTCGTTCATTTGGAATCTAGGTTCCTCGTTCTCTTCTACCTCCCTTTCTCGATTCACATACACTGCGTGACATTGAAAATGGAAAACCAAGAAATAGTGACCAGAAAATTATGCAAATTCCAGGGT
The DNA here is from genome assembly GCA_030710605.1 of Cordylochernes scorpioides. Classification (NCBI taxonomy): domain Eukaryota; kingdom Metazoa; phylum Arthropoda; class Arachnida; order Pseudoscorpiones; family Chernetidae; genus Cordylochernes; species Cordylochernes scorpioides. The sequence goes on along the minus strand of CP092886.1, from coordinate 93,409,598 downwards.
AGACGCGCCTAACCGAGTTATGCAAATGATGTAAAATGCGCAGCTCTCGTGCGCACATGGAGTAAGATATAAGGGAAGGAACTTGCAGAAAGGACAGTATTCGTGTCGTTATTTCTTCAAGGAAAATCATTGTAGAAATTTTGTTCTTGTGTCAAAAGACACGTGTAATAACAGAGAATGCCAGGTCATCGTAAACGGAGGCAGTTCAAGCAGACAGACGCTTTTACGAGGGGCATGGTGATCGGACTGAAAAGGGCAGGTTGGTCCATACGTCAAATCGCAGCTGATACACACCTTGGTGCCTCCACGGTGCACCGACTGTGGAGAAGATGGTTGGAACAAGGAAATGTGGCAATTTATAGGAATGTCGGTGCAACCAGAGTGACGTCAGCACGTGTGGATCGGCGTATCCTTGGACAAGCAGTGGCGGCCCCTCAAGCCACTTGTACCGCCATCCTGCAACATGTACAAGACACCCTAGATCATTCCATCTCGACCAGAACCATTTCCCGTCGATTGGTTGCTAATGGCTTGCACTCATGCCGTCCGCTAAGAAGACTGCCATTGACCCCACCGAATAGGCGCCAACGTTTGGAATGGTGCCGGGCTAGATCGACGTGGATGACGGAATGGCACAGGGGTCGTGTTCTCAGATGGGTCGCGTTTCTGCTTGTCCAGTGATAGTCGCCGTGTACGCGTGTGGCGTCGACGTGGAGAAAGGTCCAATCCGGCAGCAATTGTGGAACGCCCCACCGTGCGACAACGTGGAATCATGGTTTGGGGCGCAATCGCGCATGATTCCAGGTCACCTTTACTTCGTATTCAGGGCACTATGACGGCCCAAAGATACGTTGATGATGTGCTGCGACCGGTGACACTCCCCTACCTTCAGGGGGTACCCAATGCCCTTTATCAGCAGGATAACGCCCGACCGCACACTGCTCGCATTAGCCAACAAGCTCTGCAAGATGTACAGATGCTTCCCTAGCCACCGTACTCTCCTGATCTCTCACCAATCGAGCACGTCTGGGACATCATTGGACGCCGTTTGCATGCCTTGCCACAGCCGCGTTCAGAAGACGAACTGTGGAAAATGGTTGAGAGGGAATGGAGAGCCATCCCTCAGGACGCCACCTGTACTCTGATTGCATCGCCGTCCGCGGTGGTCCTACTTGCTACTAAGCCGACGCCGTTCTCGCTCTGTATTATGACTATCATTTTGAAATAAAGATCACTTATTGTTCGTCCCTGTCTCTCTCTGTCTGCCGAGTTTCATCACTTTCTGGCCACTATTTATTGGTGTTCCATTTTCAATGTCACGCAGTGTATATTTTCTATGGAATACTCCCAAAAGCCAATGTTTGGTTTTCATTATTTATAACGGTCGAGGATACGGATTAGTTATCCAGATATGTGTTTCCCTATTTATAACATTGATCAAGCTTCTTGCTAGACGAAGTCCATTTGTTTGAAACACTTTGCTGCTCTCCTCGATAATATATTCCCTATCCTCTGTTTCTACCAATGCCTTGATCAATTTAATGGAATATTCCGGTACAATGGAATCCTTGGCACTCTTTATTTTCAACATGTTAAATTTGCTTTCGTCATGATTATTGGTCAAATCGTATTTTATAGTTTCTTGCTTACAATCTATTTTCCCGTTCATTTTCTTAAGGAAATCTCTTCCAAGAATTAATGTCCGTAAATGCGTTTTCAATATCATATATTTGTGTGATAATACTTTGTAATAAATTTTTAAAATCAAAAATATACTTCCTACTATGTCTATTTTTTTTTTCAATAGGGTTCCGCACAAGTTTTTGAGAGTTTATTTATATCATGGCCTGCATCGAGAGCCGTTCTGAGGTCGACCACTGAGAGGTCAGCGCCTGTGTGTTTCAACCAAAGCTTCAAAAGTCATTATCTTGCCCACCTGAATTTTCAATTTGTATTTAGGGTCCAACTTCTTGATTCCATTTATGGCCGACTTTCTTTGATTGACAGATTCAGGCGCGACGCTTAGTTTAAATCTTCCAACACAGAATATCTATTCCGGGTAGGAATATTTGGCTGTGTGCTATGGCATACATCAGCATAAAGCCGAGGTCCTGATTTCTCTGAAATTTCATTCGCTTGGAATTTCTATTCGACCTTCTCTTTGGTAGCTGTTGGATCCTCTTCTAGGATTCTTATAAACTTGATCCTACAATAACGGGCCACGTGTCTTGGCTTGTTACATTTAAAGCAGATTGGTCTTCCATATTCGTCTATTTTTGCTAACTTCTTGGCTTTTATTGTAGGTTTTTCTCTGAAGGTTTGGTTACGGCACGAATTTTGGGTTATAAGGACGTCTGGGGGTAAAGGGTTGGGGCAAGTTGTTTTGATACTGCCTGGGAGTAGAAGGGGAGTTGTTCTTGTAATATTTGGAAACAGGGGCCTGGAAGTGCTCTGGAATTTTCTGTCGGCGGCACGTTCCTCGATTGTTTTTGGGGTCTAGAATAGCGTGGACCGTTATATAAACTTATGGATTTCTCCACACGTTCCCGATACTTCTTCTCAAAATAATCCATTTTCTTACGCACGACAAGGAGTTCATCGGTCGTTTAAGGAGGGTTTAGCTAGAGCGCGAATGAGTATTCTTTTTTCAGTCCTCCAATAACATGTTCGATTTTTGTTTATTCTTCCATAGTGGGGTCAACCTTGTTGCACAACACTAGGATGTCTTCCGCAAACCTGATTGCTGGTTCATTCCAGTGTTACATTCTGTTAAGCTTCATTCTTAATTCTTATCTATTCGCGTTCAGAGAAAAATCCTGAATGAGGCGGATTTTAATATTTTCCGAACTCGTGAAACTAGCTTTGTGCAGATTCAATCAGGTTTTGGCGCTTCCCGTCATGTTCATGGCGGCATAACCGGCAATTATGTAGTCTGCCCAATTGTAGAGGAAACCAATCTCTTCGAGGGATTCTATCCATGGGCGAGGGTCTTCTGTCCCGTCATACTTCGGAATTTATATATTGGGGTTAAAAGCAACTGGGTCGGAACCAACATCTCTATCAATTGTTGCACCAAGTTGCAGCTTTTCAGGGTCGTCGACCTTGGTTTCTTCCTTCTTGGTATTATATACGTTTCCCGAGCGGGTTTCCATACTCAAAGATAAAAAAGTAAATAAAAATAAATTACCTTTCAAAGTTATTGCGTTTATTTATTCGTTGCGTTTATTCGCGACCTCGTAGGTCGCGATCCGCAGTCTTGGTCTAGGTCCTCTCTCGCTCCAATAACCAATCATGATATATGTACAATAAAATATTATAAAAGGAATGAAACTATAAAAAGGGATGATGATAATCTAAATAATCTGTTTCAAATAAATATTAAATATCATAGAATATTTTGAATAAATGTAGGGCGCATTAAAATTGATGCAACAATATTGAAATCAATGTATGCATATATATTATATTTATATATTATTAAGTTTGTAAAAAATCATATTTAATATATCTGTTTTCTCTATGTATTTGAATCAATGTATATATATATATTCAAACCTGTTTTAACCCCATGTAGGCCGACTTGTCAATAAACTGGCAGCCGTATTCGTAAAGCAAAAGTGGTATGGTTCTACCCACACTTTGAAAGCAAGAAGCAGAGGCAGGGCTAGACGTTAGCAACGAGCGGGTCGGAGACAGCCCACGAGACAGAGGTGGAGGCCATGACATAAACCTGGATGCCAAACACCGAGAAAAGAAGAGAGAGCTAGAAGCGGCCTGCGTAAATAGACACACTGCATCAACCTCCGAGCTGACACTGCTGTGTTGACCCCTAGAGAGGTTGCCTATAAACCCTGGAAGGGGCCTCTGTGTGGGCGGCGATCATTTCCTTTAAAGCTTTGCCTCGTAGCTGTCTTCAATATACTCTTTTGTTGTTTTTATTTTGACGTCATCATTTTGTGTTTGAATACAAATATTAATGATACAGATTTTATTAATAAAGATATAGTACGTCATACCAAATATGGGGGGTGGTAGCAAATAGGATCGGTGTATATTTCAATAAGAGGGTATGATCTTAAACTATCGACTCTAACTTGACTAATTAGAAGATATGTGAAATATAATAACAGTGTTATTATATATCACACAATTTTAAATCATACTATATATATATTTAAGCATATTAAATCAGAGTAAGCATGCCTTCTCAGTTAAATATTCATTTGCATATATTTCTCTTTTAAAAATTTTCAACCACTTTATTAAAAATAATTTTATTGTTAAATTTACAATTTTTCTATATTTATGTATATATTGAAAATAAAGAAGGCATCTCCTTACCACGAGCACATGTGCTTTTCAGATGGCAGAGCGCCATCTAGTGGAGCAAGAATAAACTAAACGTTTATTTAGCTGGCTCCGTGATATTTGGCCAACCCAATTTCTTGACAAATCAAGAAAAGCCATCCACGAACGCGTTTCGCGCTGTTGGCGCTCGTCAGCGTGGAGTAGGCTGTAACCACTGCGACCAAAAATATTTTTTGGTACCAATGGCTTCTTGAGAAATCAAGAAATGGGTATTTAAGGCCAAATTTTTTTAATATCAACACCTGACCCACTTATCTTTTATTTTTTTTCTATTGTTTTCTCATGTAGGCATATATAAAGGCATATCAACTTCAAACCTCATTTATAAAAAACTTTCTTGATTTACCTAGATATATCCCGGGGCACATACTAAGATTGGAAACTGGAAGAATTCACTTACTGCTACCGCCACAAAATTAACATTGAAATACTACATGAGAATACTGGAAATAGACGAGTACAGACTACCAAAATTATGTTGGAACAGACTGAAAGAAGTACATCGAATGTCAATGTTCATGGCTGAACCTCCGACCGAACCTTGATACAATTAAAAAAGAACTTCCTTAGATTATGAAAACAAAAATAGAACAGCTTATTCAACAAGACTTCGCTGGACTCGACAATTCGAAAATATTTCAAACTATAAAATTCTCTGTGATTAATTTAGGCCAGAACGATACTTGTCATGTAATCTGTCATCGAAGATAATGGCCTTCATTGCACGGACTAGAATTACTTCAAATCTAGATAGAGAAATTTATATTCTTATCATCAAAAAGGAAAACATTCACTGCAGGATTTGTGGAAATGTGATATCTGATGAAATCTCCCCCTATATCATAGAATGCAAATATTTAGGTGAAGAAAGAGAAACACCTCTTTAAAAAAACCTTCTGGAGACTTAGCAACCCACTGGAGACGCTGAGAACTATTTCTAAAAAGAAAAATATTAAATAAAAATCTAAAATTTCTACAGATCAATTGTAAATAGATTCATACACAAAAGAGGTAGAGAGGAAAGTTTTAGAACAGATGTGTAAATAAATCCCTTTTCAAACAAAGGCTCACGTGCACATGGGGAAAGGTAGAAAAATAACTATAATTTTGTTGTTGTATGACGAATCCATACAGGGCAATAGGCCCTAATAAAATCCTTTTTGTTGTTTGTTGTTATAAAGGCATATCCTGACCATGAGCACATTAGCTTTTCAGATTGCAGAGTGCCATCTAGTGGAACAGAAATCAACTACGTGTTGATTTAGCCTATTATCTGATATTTGGCCAACCCATTTTCTTGATATTTCAAGAAAGCCATCCACGAACGCGTTTCGGGCTGTTGGCCCTCGTCAGTGTGGAGCAGGCTGTACTACTGCAACCAGTTCCAGTTCAAAATAACTTTATCAGGTACCGCTCAGCAAGAGAAACCTTGATTATTAATTTACAATCAATAGTTATGCACAAGAGATACCAAATAAATATACACGCATAATATATATAGAAATATATACAATAAATAATTTTTATAAACAGTATTTTGTAAATCCGATCTTGAACCATTTGCTGCATATTTCTATATATAGGGTTAGGGAATTATCTGACTAGTTTAATCTTTCGACATAATTTAATTTCCTTTTTTTTTTCTGGATTGTTTGAGATTACATAGAACTTATCTTGATCCAAGGTTTCGGTTTTTATTTTTCATCAATTTTGATGAAAATATTTCATCAAAAAGCATACATACCAATCATTTGTGCTTGATCAATCTCTATAAAGGGGATATAGAGAATGAACATTCATTTTTTTTATATGAAACACCAAAAAATAAATCATATATTTTCTTATTCAGCAGAAATAATAGGTATTGGTCCATTTATCTAATATTTATAGTGAAAAATTACAATTTGGATTATAGATTTGAACTACAGGAAATTGAGGATTAATCCTGGTCAATTGGTGATGTGTGGAAGTTTTGTTACCATAATCAGGGCAATGGATTCAGTCCTTTGTCTGATGATGTTGGCCTTTCTGTTGCCGAGATGACGCACACTGTTGATTTCTTTGGATTGGGTCGAATTTTCTTGTAGTTCTAATTTTTAATTATTTTCTTGCAGTTCTAATATTTAGAGTTATGATTGAAAGATATCGATATTTTCTTAATTTTAAATTTTGGATGATGACATAATAAACGGTCAAGTGCACTATAAGCACTATACGTATAAGAGAATCGGAACATTTTCTATTCTCCTTCCGATCAATCCAATACTTAGTATAAGAGGTAAGATAAGATTAAACATTTTTTTAAATACAAAATAGTCTGCATATTTCATATTTTATTCCAATCATCCTTTTTTATTAGTCGAAGAGGTTTGGTTCCGCAGTCATAAATTTAAAGTGGCCGAAACTGCTGTTTAGGTCTTCATCTGAAGAGGCCCGTCTGAGTACCATCCTTTTTTCCTTTGGTCTAACCCATATAATTTTTCATTTCTTCCATTAATTAAGAACAATAATAATAAACCTTTTTTACATACATAAGATTTTTCACATACAAAGACTTAGGGTAATGTGATATTAAAATGTTACCGTATTCGATCAGTGCCGACTCCTTGCTAGGCTTTCTCCTTTAGAACGTTTTTCTCTTGCTGCACCTCTATTCAAATTTTAAATAGTAAATATTTTGTGTTCATTCAATTAACATATTATCTTGTATTGTGTCCTCCATTTTTGCACCAGATTGTTATTTTTTTTTTAAAAAGGCCTTATAGAAAATTCACAAAAAATACGTATATATATATTTTATATTAAAAATGCATATATTGTATCAAAATATCATTTATTTTACCTATATATATATATAAATAAAAATCTATATTCTATCAGCTAAAGAGAAGATAGGGGAAACTTCTAGTTCTCTACTTAGCTTCATTTTAATAATTGGAAATTTATTATCGTGGTTCTGTCTTTGCTCTCTTAAACTAACCAACTATTCGCTTATTCATTTTTTTACCCAGCCTGTGAGGCGTAAAGGCCGGAGCTTTGCTGGAGTCCCTTTTTTCTTCTTTTTAACTATTATATGCCATCTAATTATTTGTTATATATAATATACTAGCAGATGTACCCGGCTTCGCCCGGGTTTTACCCGAGTAAAGGTTTGTCTAACGAATCTATCGATAAAGTGAACATTTTTTCCCGGTCCCTTGAAAAATACTCGAAAAGTTGAATAAAATCAATATTAATTGGTTTCCTCGGTAATGGGAAGTTAAAGGTATAGTATCTTGCCTTGGAATTGTATCATTATTCTTGTCTCAAATAAATTGCCGTGTCATCCTGAATTTTGTCTTTCCTAATTTTCTACATTACAAAATCATTTTATCTTGTGAACATTTTTTCCTGGTCCCTTGAAAAATACTCGATAAGTTAAATAAAATCAATATTAATTAGTTCCCTCGGTAATTGGAAATTAAAGGAATAGTATCTTGCCTTGGAAATGTATCATTATTCTTGTCTCAAATAAATTGCCGTGTCATCCTGAATTTTGTATTCCCTAATTTAGGAATAATAAGAACTGCGATAGAGCAAACAATACAAAACGACTTAACAAGAATAACCCAATCAAAGTTATATTCCCACTATAGAGATATATATACAACGTTTACCAGCGAAGAATATTTCTTAAGTGAACTCCCTTTTCCTGTCATCAGATTAATCGCACAATTTAGAACCCTTTCAATTTTTTTCAGAGAACATCATCTGATTTTATTGAGGCGTGAAGACCTGAAATGCACTTTCTGTGGATCAGCAATAACAACGGAGATGTTGCACTACTTATTTGACTGTGCTGCTCTGTCTGAGGAAAGACGAAAACTAAATGATAAAACGGGGCAACTTTGTCCTTCATTTCCGGCACTAATTAATGAAATATCAAAGAATAGGTATATAGCGATGGCGATATTTGGATTCCACAAGACTATATCCAAGAAAAATGCCACACAGTGTTCTCCCCATCCCTTGTGAACTGGCGAATCCTGTATAGGGCGAGAGGCCCTAAATAAAGGCTTTGTTGTTGTTGTTGTTGTATTCCCTAATTTTCTACATTACAAAATCATCATATCATCTATTCTCCCAATATATATGTTGAAGATAAATGATAAAACGAACTTTGAATTGTGCGCAATTAATAGGTAGAAAATCTCACTTTTGATAAATAATCATCATCATTTAGTTAAATTTACAAATCTGCAAATAACTCTAAGGATATTCAAGATATTCAAGAAATTATTTTTCAAAAACCTTCCCGGGGATATACCTAATAATATACCAAAATTTCACGGCGATTGAATGTATGGTTTTTGAATCTATAGAGTACAGACAGACATTCAATTATATATATATACTAGCGGATGTACCCGGCTTCGCCCGGGTTTTACCCTAGTGAGGTTTACCTAACGAACATTAGTTAAAACAATTCTAGAAAACATCCAATCCCTACTGAATCTAAACTTGGCAAGATAACTTTATGTTTGATTATCTGCTCCACCTAGCTGTACCCGTTCAAACGTTGCTGTCTTTGAACAATAAGGCAGTTTTAAAACCTAAATAATAATTTATTATTGATCAAATGTATACAATACATCAAAATGAAAATTAACAATAGAATTATCCCTACATAAATGTCATTTGAATATAACATAAGTAAAAAATAATATATATATTTTGATAATTTGAAACTCATAAATTTGAATCTCTCGATAAAGTGAACATTTTTTCCTGGGTGCCTTGAAAAATACTCGATAAGTTGAATAAAATCAATATTAATTATCATTATTCTTGTCTCAAATAAATTGCCGTGTCATACTGAATTTTGTCTTTCCTAATTTTCAACATTACAAAATCATCATTTTATCTATTCTCCCAATATATTTGTTGTAGATAAATGATAAAACTAACTTTGACTTGTGCGCAATTAATAGGTAGAAAATCTTACTTTTGATAAATAATCTTTAAGATAATAAACTTGGTGATAATAAAACTTATAGATAAAAAAACGTGTTATCATCGTCGCTGCTTGCGAGTTAAATCTACAAATAACTCTATGGATATTCGGGATATTCAAGAAATTATTTTTCAAAAACCTTCCCGGGGATATACCTAATAATATCCCAAAATTTCACGGCGATTGGATGAATGGTTTTTGAATCTATAGAGTACAGACAGACATTCAATTTTATATATATATATAGACTAAGCGAATGACCCGGCTTCGCCCGAGAAATTCCTTGAGTGCAATTTCCTTCATACTAAAAGTATATCAATAATAAATATTAGAAGTGCCATAGAATAGCAATACAGAAGTAACACATAAACTACAGGAAAAATGTGTGTGTGATGGCAAAAATTGTATTATATCAGTGTTTAGGTATTTGATTTAATTAATATAGTTGATATAATAATATATATTTATATTATATATAACTAGTCGAATGACCCGGGCAACGCCCGGGTTTTACCCTATTAAATGTACCCTATTCAAATACTATTCGTTACAATTATAAATTGGCGCCATGGATGTCACTTTTGTGAAACGTCCCGCTCCAAACTTTGTGTCTGAGAAGCGATATTTTTATAGAAAGATGATCTGGCTCTTGTTTTCTGCTCGAATGAATGTTTTTCTGTTAGAATTTTGTTCCTGCATACAAAATAATGAACTGCTTTCACCCGTGGTCTCTGCTTTTTGGAATCTTTCCCGATATAATTTTGTATCTGATAATCAAACATGATACAGCAATATCGTCATCATCATTTTCTGACTAAAATTATATAGTTTTAATAATTGATTTATATATTTTTTAAAATAGCCTATCGTCTTCCCCGTATTCTTTTACCTATGTATGGAAATTTTGGTTTGAATTAGTGAACTATTGCGAATTTGTATACCGGACATACAGACAGACAAACATATAAACATTCATTTTTATATTAAGAAAAAGGCATCTCCTTATCGTGCAACTGAAAGTTGCTGATGGCTGGCGCCATCTGTCGGAATAAATATCAACTATTCTCGTTGATTTTTAATTATTCCAGAATTGGCCAAATACCCATTCTTGATTAATCAAGAAAAGCTAACCACGGACGCGTTTCGGGCTGTTGGCCCTCATCAGCGTGGTGCAAGCTGTACCTCAACAACCAAAAAATTGGTCATTAAGGCATCCTGAAAAATCATGAAACGGGTATTTAAGGCCAGAATTGCGTGAGGACGCTACAGAATGTGAAAAAATAGTACAAATGTAACATTGTACTGGGATAAGGTGCATAAATTAAGAAAAAGGCATCTCCTTATCGTGCAACTGAAAGTTGCTGATGGCTGGCGCCATCTGTCGGAATAAATATCAACTATTCTCGTTGATTTTTAATTATTCCAGAATTGGCCAAATACCCATTCTTGATTAATCAAGAAAAGCTAACCATATATGCCTTTTTCTTAATTTATGCACCTTATCCCAGTACAATGTTACATTTGTACTATTTTTTCACATAGTGTAGCGTCCTCACGCAATTCTGGCCTTAACTACCCGTTTCATGATTTTTCAGGATGCCTTAATGACCAATTTTTTGGTTGTTGAGGTACAGCTTGCACCACGCTGATGAGGGCCAACAGCCCGAAACGCGTCCGAGGTTAGCTTTTCTTGATTAATCAAGAATGGGTATTTGGCCAATTCTGGAATAATTAAAAATCAACGAGAATAGTTGATATTTATTCCGACAGATGGCGCCAGCCATCAGCAACTTTCAGTTGCACGATAAGGAGATGCCTTTTTCTTAATTTATGCACCTTATCCCAGTACAATGTTACATTTGTACTATTTTTTCACATTGTGTAGCGTCCTCACGCAATTCTGGCCTTAACTACCCGTTTCATGATTTTTCAGGATGCCTTAATGACCAATTTTTTGGTTGTTGAGGTACAGCTTGCACCACGCTGATGAGGGCCAACAGCCCGAAACGCGTCCGTGGTTAGCTTTTCTTGATTAATCAAGAATGGGTATTTTGCCAATTCTGGAATAATTAAAAATCAACGAGAATAGTTGATATTTATTCCGACAGATGGCGCCAGCCATCAGCAACTTTCAGTTGCACGATAAGGAGATGCCTTTTTCTTAATTTATGCACCTTATCCCAGTACAATGTTACATTTGTACTATTCTTTCTCATTTTTATATATATAGAGAAGATATAAATGAGTTTTAAAAATTGTAAAAAAAAAATGCATCGGCCGGGAATCGAACCCGGGCCGCCCGCGTGGCAGGCGAGCATTCTACCACTGAACCACCGATGCTTAAAAAAAGGCCATATTTAAATATTCATTCCATTCCGGATTAGTCCGCGTAAAAAAAAGTTCTTCAAATGAAAAAAAGAAATAGCAAAAATACTAATCAAAATGCAGCCGAAAATTTTCCTCAGGTTTATAAAAAGCGACATGCAAAATTTGGTACCAATTGGTTCAGTAGTTTTTGAGTTTATCGCGAAACAGACAGACATTGACTTTTATATATATAGAGAGATGTATATATATATATAACAAACATTCATTGTTTAAATTAAACAAAAATATTATAAATTTTGAAATTCTATTAACGGTATTATTCGTTGCAGAATTAGCTTGCTTTTCTGACTCAATGTTATATTCAAAATTTGTATATCTTAATTCATTATATTTTACTTTAGTCTTCTTTTCCAAAAAATATTTTACCCTATATATATATATATACGAGATGTGTTCAAAAAGTATCGCGAATTATGAATTTTCGCGGGTTACGTATATTCGAATTTCGATCTTTTTGTGGCTTTATGTTGGAACTCATGTCTCTCACTTATGCCGACAAGCTCGTCCATTTTGAATGTTCCCTTAATTGTTGACAGCTGCTTTGCATGCAGGTGTTTTGGATCGTCTTCGATTTTTACCTATTGAAAAAAAAATGGATCAAAGAACCTGTATCAAATTTTGTGTGAAAAAACGAAATTAAGTGCGCGGATGCATCCCGAATGTTGACTGTGGCATACGGAGAAGCTACCTTGGACCGAAGCAACGTTTATCGGTGGTACAAAATGTTCTCAGAAGGCCGAGAAGATGTGGACGACGAAGAGCGTGCCGGACGCCCGAGCACTTCAACAACAGACGAAAAAATTAATGAAGTGGGGAAAATGATATTAGCCAATCGTCGAATCACCGTTAGAGAAGTTGCTGTGAACCTGAACACATCGATTGGCTCGTGCCATTCGATTTTTATCAATGATTTGGGCATGAGACGGGTCGCCGCGAAATTCGTACCAAAATTGCTCAATTGCGACCAAAAACAGCATCGCATGAACATTGCTAATGAGATGTTGGACTCTGTCCGCGACGACCCAAATTTGCTCTAGAGGGTCACAACTGGTCTGGAAGCGTGGGTTTATGGTTATGACGTGGAAACCAAAGCTCAATCATCTCAGTGGAAGCTGCCGCACGAACCAAGACCGAAAAAAGCGCGCCAAGTTCGGTTGAATGAGAAAGTTTTGCTGACAGTTTTCTTCGATTGCAGGGGCGTGGTGCACCATGAGTTCTTGCCACAGGGTAGAACGGTCAATAAGGAATATTTCCTGCAAGTTATGTGCAATTTGCGCGAAGCAATCCGCCAGAAACGCCCGGATTTGTGGAAGAACAAAAATTGGCTTTTGCACCACGATAACGCCCCTGCTCACACATCGTTGCTTGTGCGCGACTTTCTGGCCAAAAACAACAAACTAATGATGCCGCAGCCACCGTATTCCCCAGATCTGGTCCTGTGACTTTTTCTTGTTCCCTAAACTGAAGAGGCCCATGAAAGGACGACGTTACGCTACACTTGACGAGATAAAGACGGCATCGAAGGAGGAGCTGAAAAATATTTTAATAAATGATTTTTTTGAAGTTCTTCGAAGATTGGAAAACCGCTGGCACAAGTGTATAATATCTCATGAGGATTACTTTGAAGGCGACAAAATAGGTATTCATGAATAAATAAATAATTTTTGAAAAAACACAAAAGTCGCGATACCTTTTGAACACACCTCGAATGTTGAAAAAAAGATATATATATTCAGTTTGAGTCAAAAGGCGATCCATTAATTAAGATTATATAAAAGGGCGTACCTGGATCTGTAAAGAAAAAAAAAGAACAGATTTTATTTTAAAAAATATTTCGAGAGATTCCTCCCTATTTATCAATTTATTGCACAGTGAATTTAATTTTAAAATTATTGTAGATCATATGAAAACAAATTTGTCATTGGTCAAAAACAATTATTGATAATAATACACTAAAAAAAAAAAAATAATAATATAATAAAATAATTTGAAAATTAAAGGCTTTTTAATAATGCAGTATTTTATAATGTTTTTGAAACAAAATTTAGGAGATAAAAATAAGAAACAGATGAAGGTGACTGCGATTATTAGAAAAAAAAATTAAAAGAGACACATAAGGTTCGGGGATTTCTTCATATCTACTTACACTAGCAGGGTCCTTCATTGATGCTATGGCCTCCAGGAACTTCCTCTGGTGTGAGTTCTGGATGCCCCTGTAAAAAGTGGGAGTATTTTTCGAATCTGGTTGATGTCCCGATCGGAGACAATGCTCCCCCATGGCAAACCTTTCCTTTGCATACTTCTAAGAAGATTTGTGTTCTTGGAGTCTGGTCCAAAGGAAACGGCCTGTCTCTCCAATGTAGAATACATTGCAGCTTTTACATGGGATCCTACACACAACTTCCTTTGTGTTCCCTATCTCCCCAAATTCCCCAACAAAAAATTGACAGAAGGAAAAAAGAAAAGTTTACTAACAGAAGAAATAATAAAAAAAAAAACATAAAATGATTAAAGCCTCCATGCCTATCATCTATGGATTAATAAAAATCCATAAAGAAAAAATTCCAATAAGACAAATCCTTGCATCTTGTAATTCGGTTATATATAATCTTTCCAAATATCTAGTTAAAATACTCAATCCTATTCGTACAAAATTCAAATATGTCGTCAAGAATCCCGAAGAAATACTCCAAAAAACAAAAAAATATATTTAATATGAAAAATCACTCATTAGTATCGTTTGATGTTTGCAACTTATTCACCTGCCTAGATCACAAAATAGTGTTGACAACTCTAGAAAAAAACCTTAACAGATTTTAATCTAGAATTACCTTCAAATACAATCTAATATATAATTGATATCTGTTTAGAATTTTCCTATTTCAGTTTCAATAACAACATATACCAGCAAATCAATGATATTCCAATGGGAAGTCCCCTCTCTCCATTCTTAGCTGATCTCGTCTTAAACTGTCTTGACATTCTGGTAAATGAAAGATTCAAAACCACCATTAAGTACTGGGCAACGATATGTTGATGACGTGATGGCTATAGTGGCTACAGACCATTTTGAGAATACCTTGGCATTTTTAAATAGCTTTCACCCCTTTTTGAAATTCACAACTGAAAATAAGTCTAATGGCTTCCTACCCTTTTTAGATATACTTTTCGAAAATAAATTATCTTCAAACAACTGTTTTTAGAAAACCTAGTCAATCACCAGTATACCTCCATGCCAACTCCTTTATTCCTATCTCCCATAATATATTTCATTGTAAAAACTCTCACTAAGCGTGTCTTCACACATTGCTCCACTGATAAACTTAAATTTATAAAATTGAACACCATCCAAGAATAATTGATATTGAATGGATATACGAAGGAATTTATAAATAAACATTAATATAAAATTAATAGCATTCATAGTAAAAAAGATTTTAAAAATAAATGTATAATGCCATATGGAGCAGGAGCTGAGAAAATAACTCATATTTTAAAAAATTCCGGAATAACCACTGTTTTCAAAAATGCACCATCTTTAAAGACTATAGTCCGAAATACAATTACAAATCAGAAAGTGGAAATAGGGAACACAAACGACGTTGTGTATAGGATCCCATGTAAAAGCTGCAATGTATCCTACATTGGAGAGACAGGCCGTTTCCTTGGGACCAGATTCCAAAAACACAAATCTTCTTGGAAGTATGCAAAGGAAAGGTTTGCCATGGTGGAGCATGGTCTCCGATCGGGACATCAACCAGATTGGGAAAATACTTCCACTATTTACAGGGGCATCCAGAACTCAAACCAGAGGAAGTTCCTGGAAGCCATAGCATCAATGAAGGACCCTGTTGTGTAAATAGATATGAAGAAATCCCCGAACCTCATGTGTCTCTTTTAACTTTTTTTTCTTAAAGTCGCAGTCAACTTCATTTGTTTCTTAATTTTATATCCTAATTTTTTTTTCAAAAACTTTATAAAATACTGCACTATTAAAAAGCCTTTAATTTTCAAAATATTTTATTGTATTATTATTATTATTAATTTTTTTAATGTATTATTATCAATAATTGTTTTTGACCAATGACAAATTTGTTTTCATATGATCTACAATAATTTGTAAATTAAATTCACTGTGCAATAAATTGATAAAGAGGGAGCAATCTCTCGAAATATTTTTTTTAAATGTTCTTTTTTTTTCTTTACAGATCCAGGTACGCCTTTTTTATAATATACTAGACGGGTGACCCGGGCTTCGCCCCGGGATTGACCCGTGTGCATATCTACCCGAGTGATATATATTTAGATAAGATTTTTTAAATAATTGTTTGTTATTAGCATTATCTATTTGTTTGCATCAGCATAATTTATTCTAATCGTTGATAGAGGGCGCTGTTCGTGAGCTAAGTAGAATAATTTGAATATTTGCGGAATATTGCGGATATTTGCGGAAGAGCGATTGCTCGAAGCATATTATATATTTATAATTATATTTAATTCTGCTGTCCTAAAAGCTTATGTCCATAGTTCTTCTAAAATACCCATTCCAAGAGTCTTACAACAGTCACCTATAAAAAGAAGTTCCAAAAATGCAATATAACAGCGGTATGGTAGATTAAACTGGCGAAACCGCTGGGAGGGTTCACCACTGATGAGCCAGGCCCTCCCTTTAATTTTTCCATCGCAGTAAGGACAGTAGATATTGTTTTATTTTAAAAAGAATAATACGCCTCTAAAATAGTTTTATAATAGAATTTAGTATTCCGGTTATCTTAGAGAATGTATTTGGAATCAAAATGTCGTTGTGTTTTACAGAGCAGCGGTTTTGTCAGCTGTGACAAGAGACCGGTCGCGACTGGAAAACATCTACGCCGAGGCCAATAAGAGATTACCTCAGGCGGAAGGAATTAGTCCCCAACAAGAGGAGTCTTACACCTTCGAGCATTACTATGGGGATGAGCCAGGCCGGGGAGGTTTCGTCTGCCCATCAGAAATTCTCTACGCCCAGCCCCAGAGAGTCCGGAACCACCGCGGCGAGTGGCGTGTCATTGTCAATCTACCTGAGATGACTCAAACCGTGCGTCTAGAAAAGTGTCTGTAAGTGTCTTTTCTCCTATTTTATTGTTTTCAAGTATATTATATAATATTTCACTATTTCTCTCCCTATCAAAACATTATATATTTCAAGCATTCATAAAATATTGCAACATCAATACAATAACAATAATGCTTTGCACGTTCAAAACTGCTTTTATGAAAATAAATAGGTTTTTAAAACTATATAAAAAGAACTTTCTAAAGGAAACTCACTAGATTTTGAACAGTCATTAGCTTCCGAATGGCATGTCTTAATGTGCAAGGCATTGCCCTTTGCGCTAGGAGTGTGAGATGTGCTGCTACCTCAGGCAGCACGCAGTTGATGTCGCGTTCGTCCAGGAGACGAACGTGATGGCCTTAAACAAAATCTGGGACCTCTGCCTCGGCTACAGTGCATCTACGCGCCAAGCAAGATCGCCATTGCCAGCATCAACCTCCGGGATCTGAGACCCGCGTTAACAACTACCCCCTGTCCAACACTCCAGAATAAAGGCATATCTAAGTACACGTTATTTCAGAAGAATACTATAGTGAATATGCGTAAGCCTCCGGCAACTTCAACATCTCCAAGGAGTCTTCGAGCGACATCGGTTATGGAGGCGTTGAAGCCTTAGAAGAACTACTGGATCGGACCACCACATTTTCGATGCCGCGCACCTACCTATTAGAGTTGTCAGTTAAGGAATCCGGGTTGAGGCCGCCCCGTCTGGATCGAGTTTCAATACCACCAAGACATCTTACTCCAAGTGGGGGATCCCCCTTCACCATCTGCACCATCCATCTCTGCGCTACTTCGATCAGCGCCAGTCATCGAGAGAGTAGAGGCGCTTCTTGGTAAAACTTCTGAAAAGATCAGACACATACCTCCTGAATATTTATAGGTAGAATGGGGAACACTAAAGCGGGACTTCGTTGAAGACATCAAGTGTCTCTCTAATTATCGCATCACCCTGGAGGACAGTGATCCGCTTCATCAAGCAGGTATCTCCTTGAGTGAGGTGGAAGCTGCCATCAGCCTTCTGCCACAAGGAAAAGAGGGTGAATAGCGTGCCTTTGCGCGCTCGAAAAGACTTCTTCGGAGGCTGCATCCATCAAATTCTTATCAAATACAAGCTTCGCGGGGCTCTACTGTAATCCTGGAGGAGACACATAATCTGCCTCTTCCCTAAAGCGAACGATGTTCCAGGCCTTAGTGATTACTCGTCCATATCTTTACCGACAGATCTACAGAATCGTCAGTGGCATTCTTCTTGGTCGTCTTCGTCGCTACCGACCAGCCATCGTGCCGGAATGCCAGACGTACGTCGTTCCGGGAAAAGTCTTCCTCGGAATATTGCTTGCGTATCTCATGAGGTGGTACTGGCCTTTAAGAACAAGTCGCCGCTTGCAGTCATCTCCATCTATCTGCAGTCTGCCTTGGACAACGTGGACCGAGAGTTTCTGGTTTCTCAGCTGCGCTCCATCGGCCTGCCTACGCGGAGGCCGATGATTTTATCTTGCTGATATGTGAGGTTTGGCAGTCCAAGAAATTCAGAAACCACCTTTGAAGAAATTCAGCGTGCGTCAGGGGTATTCATGAACTTTTATAAAGCACTATGGTGTGACTGTCCGCTGGGTTTCTCCTGGACCGCATCTTTCTTCACTGTGCTGGGGGTGAAATTTCATCATGCCAAGTAACATTGGTCCAGGTCTGCTGAGCATCCTAAAGATAGCTATTTTCAGATGGGCCCCATACGTCCCATGCCTCAACTGCGGCTCTAGTGACCTGTCGCGCCGTCCGACCTCTCGTCCGAGAGGCGTTCTCCAGTGTAGGGCGGCTCCCGGACCCGTAGTCTTGAATCTTCGCGGGGATCCTCGAGGAACACGCAATTACCACCTATTCTGCACCGAAACACGCGACTCACGTTTACTTCGTAGATCGCTAAATGCGTGGCGTCGCTCAGTCCCGGTGCAGTCTGCAGCGGTGACAGACAGCCTGGAATATATGGCTGTAAATATCCCTGTACATTACATATATCTATTTTTTATTACAAATAACTATTGTAACATGATAATCATCATCAATGCAAATTAGTATTATAATTTTCTTTAATTAATGCGGACTGTGTACTTTGGCATGAATTGACAATAGGTCAATAAAATCGTTTTCATTGTTTCTCTTTTATCTATCACATAATTTATTTCAGCCCACATATTATATTGTGACGGTGTTTTGATCCACCGCCAATTTTGAATGTGTTTATCTACATGTAAAATATAAATTGTTCTAAACGCCAATTTTGAACCGCCCTTTCAACCGCCACCAACTCGGCCGCCACCAGCTGCCGGGTACGGCAAGTTCAAAAATGTTCTTTTTTGAGAAAAGAAATATAATATCTTGGATACATCATCAAATACCATACGGTTACACCTTCACCTCGGAAAATAGAAGTTGAAAGTTTACCAATACCCAAAACAGTCAAAAACGTACAGCAATTTCATGGATTATGTAGTTATTATCGGATATTTATAAAATATTTCAGATCAATAGCACAACCTCTAACAGAATTATTGAATAAATGATAGAAGATAAAATTTTCCACTGGTCTGAAATTCACCAAAAGGCGTTTGAAACTTTGAAGAATTTGATTACACAACCTGCAGTTCTGAGAATATACGATCTCACCTTACCATGTTGGCTCTACTCTGATGTCTCAGAGCAAAGACTTGGTGCAAATCCTGCACAGAAATATCCAGATGGCAGAGAACGGGTTGTTTCCTATTTCTCAAAACGGCTCAACCCAACACAGTCACGCTACACCGCTATAGAGTTGGAATGCTTTGCCATCATCGAAGCAGTCAGACATTTCAACAAGTATCTAAACAAGCCATTCCAAAAGTTGTCACTGATCATAGCGATTTAAATGGCTATTGAATCATAAAAAACCTGGGGGAAGACTTTTCCGATGGTCAATGGAGCTATCTTCTAGATCGTTCACCATTATCCCCAGAGCAGGAGAACAGCAAACACATTTTGACGCCTTTCCAGGAATCCAAGTGTGCACATTCATAACCGAAGATAAGATGAGGATTCCTCAGCAACAGGCAGACTTGCGATTTGTAAAGAACCCTCCAATCAAAAGTGGCGTTGTCACTATATGAATTCGAGGCCATTCCAAAGCAGTTGTACCTGATTCCTTACGGGCGAATGGCTTCACCACTCTCATGATGCCTTTGGACATCCTGCGAAAAATAAAACATTGAAGCTGATTCCCACATATTACTGGTGCCACAAATGCTCAGGATCATAAAAAGAGTATGTTTCCTCATGTAAAGTTTTTCAGCTCAGAAAACAGCCAAACCAACCAACAATAGGCCACTTCCAAATACCGGACAGCGACCTCCAACCATTTGACCTCATTGGACTCGATTCAATTGTTTTGGGAAATGAAGCTTAGAACACCAGGCATCTTCAGGTCATCATAGATCACCATAGTCGTTACATTTGGGCATGTCCCACAGCATCCAACAATTCAGCTGTTATCTTCTGGAGTACCAATCAAACGTATTCTGAAAGACAATGGTTCGAATTTCACAAGTAGGGACTTCAAAGGATTTCTGTCGGAAAATAAAATTGACCATTCCCTTGTTATCCATACCATCCTCAGACATGTGCAATGGCAGAAAAGGCTAACCATACCCTTCTCACGAAATTGAGAGCTGCAATTTTGGAGAAACCGAAACAAAAATGGTCGACACTCGTACCATTTATTGTCAAGACATACAACCAGACCAACATGAAGTAACCAAATTCAGCCCAAAGTTTCTTCTGTGTGGGATTGATGAATCGTCATTTTTACTGACCATCTCATCACTTTAGAAAAAGCAAGAGGTCTGGTTCGCGAGAATACAAGAAAAGCTCAGATAAAGAAGAATCTTCATGATGATAAACATCCAGGTGCGGAATTCTCTGAGGGATATCAAGTTTTGAGGACTGTTGCAAACACCATCCATGCATGTCTAGACTCAGCCCAAGACAACAAGGCTCTTTCTTCGTTAAGAAGAAGATCAGCAGTATAGTCTATGACATCCAAGACACCGAAGGACGAGTGTACCGGGCTCATGCTACTCAACTTCTATCTTTCAAGGACAGGGAGTCCTTGGGAACCGGGGGATGTGGCTGGGTTTTGATCCACCGCCAATTTTGAACCGCACTTTCAACGGCCACCAACTCGTGTGCTACCAGCTGCCGGGTGCGGCAAGTCGGCGCATGCGCGGCAGGGCGACCGGAGGGGGGGAGACATTTTTTTTTTTACTTTACCACCAGCCAACGGCCATTCATTCAAACCTTTCATCAAACATTTTAAAACTCTTCTTAACTAGCTATTTATTTATAAAAATAGTAATAAATTAAAATTAATATTAATATTTATTTTGATATTATATATCTGTAGTAATTAAAATACCTGGAATAAATAATTGAATTATTTCTTCAAAACCAAACGAGAGAGAGAGAGAGAGAGAACCACCACAATATAATTCTCTAATTGTGAGTAAATAATTGATAATTATTGTCTATGGTAATGAAGTCGTATATATATAGTCACTAGTCGAATGACCATGGCAACGCCCTGGGTTTACCCGAGAGCATTTTTTTTTACCGAGTGCGTTATACTATTCGTCTCAATTATGAAGGTATAATATCTGTGAAAAGGGGAACATCAATAAAAATCATGAAGAACAAAGAATAATGTTTTCACATGAAGAACAAAGGATGATCTTTTATTTTTAAATAACCTTTTGCATTTAGATATATAATCTTTTGAATTAATCATTTCTTACTTTTATAATGTTGGCTATGTATATAGGCCAATAAATATATATTTTATATCAAAATGCTCCAACTCTCTTTAATCGAAAATTAACAACAAATTATAAATTATGACCCAGGGTAATCCAGGATCTTTCCAAGTCTATTGTGAAGAAATGTCGGTAATCGTTTCACAAAACACTGATGCGAAATTCGGTAAAAGAATTCGCAGTGATGATTCTTTTGTGGACTGTTGCAAGGATTTAGATAAAATCATTAAATAGCATAAAGGAGGGGGTAAAAGTCGGATTCAAAATAACTTTATTAAAACATGTTAAGAGGACAGAGGAAACATCCAACTGGTCAGCAGCAGACCAGGCCGTGCTCTCCTCCCTTTATTGCCGGCTGGCGCAGCTGGGGCTTGTTTGTTTACAGTCACCCGAGCCGTCGCGGTCCGACGTCCCGGAGGGGATCTCCATTATTCCCCAGTATGTTCTCCTTACGAGAATTATGCTTGAAATAAAACACTATATACTATGATACATTCAAAAATCTAATGTCAAGAAATATAAAATATAGTAATAAAATTCCAGAAATTGACTACAAATTAAGTAATAGCATGGATATAAAATCTGAAATATCG
This sequence comes from Cordylochernes scorpioides, assembly GCA_030710605.1. Taxonomy (NCBI): domain Eukaryota; kingdom Metazoa; phylum Arthropoda; class Arachnida; order Pseudoscorpiones; family Chernetidae; genus Cordylochernes; species Cordylochernes scorpioides. The sequence continues at coordinate 93,387,320 of CP092886.1, read as the reverse complement.
ATAGTGAACTCTCACCATGTACTATAAAATAATTTTAGGAAACAGAGAGAGACAATTTGACAATTAACATACTTTCATTAACATCTTGTACAAAATGCACAGTTCGCACTATTTAAATAAAGATAATGATAAATTTACAATGATGATTATTGAAACAAAAATAAATAAAATATATACAGCAGACTGATTCTTCACTGAAGGGACATCTTAATATTATCAGCTACACAAATCGCCCTGATTTCGGACAGCTTCTGTTGTTGTTGTTGTTTCTTATCCCCTTGTGTAAAGATTACACGAATTCCATGAGTTCATGGAATGGGGTATAGGGGTGCAGCTTTCGTTGATCATGGCATCATGATCCAGGCACACTTTGGTGAAAGTCTGACTTTGCCTGTACTTTGAGGCCGTTCCTAACATGGAAGCAGACGCCTTTACTGTCGACTCTAACATGAGTACAGACGCAGCTCCTCCGTATCCCTGGAGTGGGACCCTTGCTGAGGTCTATCAACTGGGTCAGTTGAAGTCAGGATTTTTAAAGAGGTCTACTCCTCTTCTAACAATGCTGCTGTTGGTCCGCGACTGCTTATTCGTCAGAGTTATTCTGCTTGTTTCGCAGCTCTCCTTCATATCTGAAGGTCGTTCCCCTATCCGCCACCTGGGGACGCGCCCTATAGCAGTCAGCTCTGCCAAGGGTCGGACAGCTTCTTGTTTATATAGTAGGCACTATCTCCAACACTCGCTATTACACGGTCGAGCAACTCTGCGAGAATGAACCTTTCTTCGGGCGTAAGGCTGACCAGGACATCCTCCCTATATTCGCTGGTAAAAACCGCCCATACTACTATCTCTGTGTCATGACCCAGGGGATACAGGAATGAGCGAGAGCCCAGTTTATACAAAGGCCTTTTGACCATATCCTCAGCATACCGAGGAGGCTTTTCAGTTAGGTCATTGGAATATACAGATTTTCTGATAGAGATCGCAATTTCGGGGGGTTTTGTCCTTATAGATTGTTGGTTTGAGGGTCATTTGCACAGAGGCATCTTCTGGCGCAGTCGAATACTGCAGGTGGAGGGGCAGCTGTAGTGGTTGGTGGGAGCAGGCTCAAGGGTCTTGACCCTGCTCCTCTGGCTTGAGGCCGAAGAGGGTGCTTGTAGTGGTTGACGTTTAACGTTGAAGCAGAAGGTTTAGTGACCGGAGTCACCTGGGGATGGATAGAAAGGTTCGCCGCGGACGATGATGCGGCAGGCTTGAAGGCGGAGATGCCGCATGTGACGGAACCGTAGGGAGGTGGAGTCAACACTGAGCCGTGTTGAGTGTCCCGGCGACGTTCTCCGTTTGTCCCCAATGGAAAGGTGGCTCGCCGATGTCCATGACGACCACATTTACCACACGTAACGCCATAGGTGATTTAGGAGGGTGTAGATTCTCTTTTCGAGATAATCACAAGTTTGACCTTCATTCAGAAGAACGTAGGCCTCCCTGTTGCCGGTGGTTCAGGTGCAGCCGTCACAGGACACTACTTCATAGGCCAGTGAGACAACCCGGCAGTATGATCGCAGCGCACCGACGATGTCGTCCTCTTTCACTGCAATTCCAGGTTGCCGATTACGATCTTCTCCGCCTTCCTTCAGTATTGGAATGCCCTGAGGAAGGTGTTGTTGATGGTGTCCTTCTTCCACCAGGTGCTCCGCCTTCTCAATGCTGGCCAGTCAGACTAAAACATGGCCAGACATTTGCATCAGCTGGTAGACTTATCCCCTACCCGGCAGCTCCTCCAAGGCTTTCATATAGTGAACGCATTCGGAGTCCGCGCACCATTCGATGTAGCAGCACTGTCAAATGACGCTGCCGCAGACCTAGGTTGGCGAAGGCCAAGTCTTTCCTTGCTGGTCTCGTAATCACTCGACCTGCGCTATTGTGGAATGTTGTCAAGGACCTTCCCCTGCATCGAAGTCGAAGAGCGCGCCCGAGTTCCGGCAGGGAGAGATAGTCCGAGTTGATGGACTCATCCTCGAGCTTGGTTTGGACACGAGATGTAGTCGTCATCGTTATTGCGCACGTCGTGGAGAGTTGTTGGCGGAGGCCAGATGCGCCTTGATATGTACCCACCTCCTCCAGATATCCGAATTTTGCATTTTCTCGATGTTTACTAAGTCCTCGTCAAGAAGCGTTTCCACTGTCCCAACGACTAACCTCGATGGGAGCATGCTAGCAATGCATGGTGGACGAGGTTCTGGGGCCTAGCCTATTTGGAGGAGGACTGCACGGTGGTCAGAGTTCTTGTAGTATAGGCTCCAGTATCGGGTGACGCAGTTGGATAGTCTTGATAGTAAAAACATTCGATTCAATCTGCTCACATCCACCCGGCTTCCGCAACTGGATTTCCTTCTTTGTAGGTGCGCGGCGTCGAAGATGGCTGCGGCATCTACATGGTTGGTCTGGTCCAGGAACTCCCAAAGGGCTTCGACGGATCCGGAGGCAATGTCGCTCGAAGAGTCTTCGGAGATATTGAGGTCCCCGAAGAGCCACGCGTTTTCATTGACAGGAGCAGCTGCGATGTCCTGTAGATGCTGTAGTCGTTCATCAGGAGCATGAGAAAGGTGGCAGTTGACAAATGTCACCTTTATACCCCGGATGGTGACGTCGAAGGTGGCGATCTTGCCAGGGAATAGGACCCGTTGAAAGATGACCTGAACGCCGGATGAGAAGATGCAGGTAAGGCCGGATCCTCTGGCGTCAAATGCTGGAACAACCTCTGCACTGTATCCCAAGCAGAGGTCCTCGACGCTGTCCAGGGTGTTAATATTAGTTTATTGAACAAAGGTGATGTCTACTGCGTGTTGCCTCAGGAAATAGCACTATTAGATGCTCCTGTGTCGAGCGGCAATGCCGCGAACATTAAGGCACGCAAGGCGAAAGCTCTTTAGCGCTCCTTGGTTTGGTTCTGATGTCAGCGAGCGTTTGTTAAAGGCTGACTTGGATCTTCAAAGTCCCTTTTTGAGTTTTTTGTTGAGTAGGTAACGGGCCAGTCTCTGTTCTGCGCTGAGTTTGTCCATGAGCAACCCCAAATAAGGAAGCCAGACGATGGATTGTTTTACTGCCTCTTTCTTCAATTCTTAGAGTGTAACCTCTCCGATAAGGAAGCTTAGGAGGTGCTCAAGGAGAATGTCTAACTGTAATAGGGCCGTTAATCCAGCCCTTTGAGATAAAGAACTAGATTAGGGGTGGCGACCCTGCGGCCTTAAGGCCGCATGTGGCCTTTTCTTGCCCAAGTTGTGGCCTTTTCATAAATTCAAAATTATAATTTTGTTTCGCAGTTTTCAATTACTTTCATTATTTTATTGAAAATATCTAATACGAATGTCATATAATATATAATATATATATATATATTGTTACATCAATTTTAATGCGCCTTACATTGATTCAAAATATTCTATGATATTTAATATTTATTTAAAACAGAATATTTATATTAGCATCATTCCTTTTTATAGTTTCACTCCTTTTTAAATATTTCTTGTACATATATCTTTATTGCTGATTGGGGCGGGAGAGGACCTAGACGAAGACTGCGGATCGCAACCTACGAGGAAGACAAGAATAAATAAACACAATAACTTTAAAAGGTAATTTATTTTTATTTAATTTTATTTATTTACTTTTGCTATTTATTTGCTTTTTAAGAATTGGAGATTCTCGGCTATATAACGAACAAACATGGTATAAAACCCGCGGAACATAACATCAAAGCTGTCAGAAATTTTCCTCGGCCCAAAAAGGTCAAAGAAGTACAATCCTTTTTGGGAATGTGTTCATATTATAGAAAATTTATCAAAGATTTCTCAAAAATTGCTGACCCTTTGACCAACCTCATAAAGAAGTGTATCATTTACCTGGACAGAAAGACAAGAGGAAGCGTTTCAAACCCTAAAACAGCTCTATTAAGTCCACCAATTTTAGGTCACTTCAATCCAAATGCACCTACTTATGTTCATACTGATGCGTCCAACATCGGCATAGGTGCAACACTTGTCCAAGACATCGGTGGTGAAGAGAAGGTGATCTCATATTTGAGTCGTACCCTAAGTAAAACGGAGCAAAATTATTCAACAACTGAAAAAGAATGTCTGGCCGTTGTCTGGTCAATGTCAAAATTACGGCCCTACCTTTATGGAAGACACTTTAAAATAGTAACAGACCATCACGCCTTATGCTGGCTCAAAAACTTGAAGGATTCAACAGGTCGATTGGCAAGATGGGCATTGAAAATTCAAGAATATGACTTCGATATAATACATAAATCAGGAAAGAAGCATCTGGACGCCGATGGCTTATCTAGGGGACCCTTACCAGAAACTGATTGGGATGAGGATTTTGAAAGGCTATTTTTAAATCAAATAACAGACGAAGAGGATAAGTAATGTAAGCAGGCGATCAATTGCGCAAAACTTTAAAATAGAAGATGGATGCCTCTTTAAGAAAAACCCGAACCCTGAGGCAGGGCGTGGTTGCTTGTGGTTCCAGAGAAGAAAAAGAGAAAAATTATGAAAGAATATCACAATCATATGTCGAATGGCCATCTGGGTGTCGCCAGAACCATGTACCGAATAAAGAGTAAATACTTTTGGCCATCCATGCTAAAGGATGTCTCAGAATTCGTTAAGACGTGTCACCTTTGCCAAAGTAGAAAAGGCTCAAACCAGTTACCTTCTGGACTACTACAGCCCATCCCCCCAGCCAATCTTCCTTTTGAAAGAATTGGAATTGACTTTGTTGGTCCATTGCCATCTACGAAAAACAGGAAAAAATGGATAATCGTGCTGACGGACTACTACACTAGATATGCAGAAACAAGAGCAGTCTCGGAAGCAACAGTGAAAGAAGTTTCTAAATTTCTAGTAGAGGATATTTTTCTTCGGCACGGAGCCCCACAATATCTTATTAGTGACAGGGGCTCTCAATTTACCAGTAATTTAATGGAAGAGGTGATGAAAATGTGCAAGATTAAACATTGCTTCACAACGAGCTATCATCCCCAGACTAATGGATTGACAGAGCGGTTAAATAGAACATTGATCAATATGCTCAGTATGTATGTGAACACTGATCAGAAAAATTGACACGAAATACTCCCATTCATCACTCACGCTTACAATACTACAATTCAGGAAACCACAGGATATTCTACCTTTTTCCTGATTTTTGGAAGAGAACCCACGTCTCTTTTCGACGACAGGAATATCTCGGTGGACATTGACAAGGATGATTATGATAAATACATAAAACATCACTTAGACAAAATAGACAGAACAAGAAAATTAGTTATTAACAACACAATAAAGACTCAAGAAAGAATGAAAAAGAACTGCGACAAGAAACACATGGAAAGAAGCTACGAACCAGGAGAATTAGTAGCAGTTTGGACACCAATTAGGAAAATAGGAAAGAGTGAGAAACCTCTGAGAAAATATTTTGGTCCATATAGAATATTAAAAAAGATGTCTAGCGTCAATTATCTAATAGAACCGAAAGATAATCCGGGCCAAAACCCTCTGATAGTTCATGTTTCAAGAATCAAGCCTTATTATGAGAGAATGGATGAGGTCATTCACGATGACGTGACAACCTCTGGAAAGAGGGAAGTGTTACATCAATTTTAATGCGCCTTACATTGATTCAAAATATTCTATTATATTTAATATTTATTTAAAAGGAATATTTATATTAGCATCATTCCTTTTTATAGTTTCACTCCTTTTTAAATATTTCTTGTACATATATCTTTATTGCTGATTGGGGGGGAGAGGACCTAGACGAAGACTGCGGATCGCAAACCTACGAGGAAGACAAGAATAAATAAACACAATAACTTTAAAAGGTAATTTATTTTTATTTAATTTTATCTATTTACTTTTGATATGGAAACCCGCTCGGGGAACGTGTATAAAACCAAGAAGGAAGAAACCAAGGTCGACGACCCTACAAAGCTTCAGCTTGGTGCAACAATATATTATTTTTGATCCAATATATGCCTTTTTAATATATATATATATATATATATAATAATAAATAGTTATTTAATTTTATAGTCCAGTTTTGTATTAAGATTATCTTCACTATTATGATCATTTAAATTTAAATTATAAAATTTGTAAAATGTTATTAATTTGTAGATAGAGAGAGAAAAAAAAAATTCTTTACTTCTAATACATCATCAAGTTAATTATATATTTATAATTAATAACAATAAAAATTAACAAAGTAACGTCTTTTGCATCGGCTTTTACACGTCATTTAGACATACTCTAATCCTATATATAGAATAATCGAAGTGAGAATATATATAATAGTTAGAAAAAAGAGAGAAAGACAGAACCATGCAATTTTAATCAAACTAATAATAAGGAAAAAAAATTTGTAAAGAAGGTAGATAAGATTGTTAGTATATATATATATATTTTTATAATTTTATATTTTATCCTTTTTTTTAAAAGATTTTTTAAGGTTTTTTTTATTTTATAATATGATTATAAATAGTTGTATTTAGTAATATATCTATAGTATGATAGTATAGTATATTTGTTATAAGTTTGTATATTATGTTTTGAAACCCTAATGGTAGACCAGACATACACAAAAAACTTTAAATTGAAATAAATTGGAAAAAGAGATCTGCTGGACCGGGGATCTTCAGATAAAAGCCCAGCGACATTTCACCCCTTCTTTATTATGTCATAGATCTCTTTTAAACCGGATTTTATGTGTTAATATTAAGTTGTTTCAGTAAAATATTTAAATGAACATATATAACAGATACAAGTGTTAACAAATTCAAACTGTAAACCTACCTCGACCGCGGCGTCCTCCATTGTGAATATCTATTTCTGGCTGACACATGTTGCGGGGGGGGGACATTTCAAATTTAGACCATTTATTCAGAATTTTTTGAACAACAAGAAAATTAAAGAAGAAAGGAAAAATAGTTTAGGGAAGAAATCTGAATTTCATAATCTTTACAGCTAGTTTTATCAAAATAACTGATTCAACACTTATTCATCTTTTAATATTCCTTTAAAAAGGCAAATTATAAGAGTTTAATAAAGCTATTAATTGTGCAAATTCACCTTTATTTAACTTCCATTTTCCTCCCCAGAAATTGGAGATTAAACAAAATGAACTATATACTATAACACTTTAAAAATCTTGTGAAAAAATCTTTTAATCAGTTATTTAATCAAAGTTTAATTAACTGTTAAAGATTATAAATTTGTATTAGTTATTATTAAGAGAAATTATAGAAAGTTGATTTCATAAATGGATATTTCCATTTATTTTTTTTTTAAATATTTTATAATTGATATACTGTTGAAATATTTTACTTGTCTGATACTAAATTTGTTTTTAATAAATTCCATGTTTAAATTTTTAACATCTTCTATGAAATTTTCTAATATATTATTTATTCTATAAAATCTTAGAAACTGACCATAATATATACCCTTACAGCAATTTAATGATATATTAGAATTCATATTACAGTATTTTATAATATTGAAATTATAATTACTCTTTTTATTATAAACTCTAACAGCACTATTTGTAAGGTCTATATTCAAGTCTAAAAAGTTAACTTTTTTGTTTCTATAAATTTTTTCATTGTTCTTAAGTTTCAAGTATTTAGGATATATTTCAGGTATTAATTTTTTAAACTGTGGATGATTAAATATTATTATGTCATCTACATATCGGAATATTTGCCAATTAATATTATTTTGTAGAAAGTATTCTCTTTCATACCAGAACAATTTTAGATTGGCTAATAAAGGACTAGAAGAAGTTCCCATGGGAACGCCTTTTGATTGAATATATATTTTATTTTTAAATTCTATATAGTTAAAATTTAAAAATGTTTCCAGTAGAGTTTTTGCTGTTTTAAGATCTAATTTAATTGTTTTATATCTGTTATGAATAATTTTAATGTAGAAAGTTTTGTCATTAATGAATTCATTAAATAAATTGGTTATTTTATTATTTAGATCTCTTAAATTTATTTTAGAATATAGGTCCTCAAAGTCAAATGTGTGTACTGTTTCAATGTTTGTCCAATTGTTCATTAAATAATTAATGATTTTTTTATTTGAGTCGATAAATTTATAATTATATTTATTAGTTAATTTATTTATAATAAATTGTAGTGTTGAAGCTAATTGTATATCAATATTTTTTATGACTGAATTTATACCAGATGTGATTGTTCTGAAAGAAATAGGTTTTTGTGTAGTTTAGGAATTATATAGAACTTTGGTATGTTTGGATTTTTGTGATTATTATAAATTTTTAGTGAATTTTCAACGTTTTTGATGTCTTTTTTGATTTTTGTGGCTGTAGTTCTAGCAAAAGTGTATTTATGATTATTATCAATTTCCTTTTTTAGTATATCGTGGTATAGATTTTTACAAATTAAAGATAAGTTATTGGAACATTTATCTATAGGAGTGATAATATAGTCCTTCTGTAAATTAATTATATTTTCTTTAAAAGAAGGAATGTCTGAATTAGGTTTTGTGTATTTAAGTGTATTATTATAATAATTTATAATTTCCTATTTAATATTATATTTCCATTCCAGAAAAGTAAATTCTGGAATACTGTATTTTATACTAGTTTTATTTATGAAAATATCTATATCTTTTAATATAGATTTAATTGTATTATTATAATTGTGTTTAATTTGAGGTATATATTTATACCCTTTATTTAAAATTTCCTGATATTCTGGATTTAAAAAAGAAAAATTGCTAGTTAATATATGACCTGAGAACTTATATTTATCAATATAGTTGTTGCAATTACATTTAATTTTTTTAAAATTTGCCAAATTATTAATAAATTGATTATAATTGCAAACTAAATTACCTATATTTTTGTTGTATCTCCAGATTGTTTTGAAATTTAAATTTTTTATAGGGAAAAGATTATTGATGATTTGGTTATTAAAAATATCATTAAATTTAATATGATTAAATAAATTGTTATTAAATTTAATGATAATATTAATGTTATTAGTAGCTTGTTTAATTTTTCTGTATTTAAAGATGTCGTGTGTGATATCTATTAATCTGTTAGTCAGATTATGAATTTTAATATATTCTATGAGTTTGATAAATTTATTATTATTTAGTTTAAATAATGTTTTAATAAATTTATCGACGAAGTTGTTAGTGTACATTTGTTTTGGGTCCAGTAATTCTTCAAATTCAATGTAACCTAATTTATTGGTAGTTTTACCTCTAGTTTTATTAGGTTTAGTTTTAAATTCATTTTTTTTTGTATTTGCAGCTGATTTCATAGGTTGAAATTTCTTCTGTTTGTGGTTTGTATGTGTAGTTTAATTCGTCTTTAAGTCCATAAGGGTATAATGTGTTGTGTTTATAAATGTAGTTGTTTTCTAATAATAGTCGTTGTTTTTTGTTTTGACATATGTCTAGTATTTCTATCTTAAAGTTGTTAAAAGTATGTAATTGATTGTGTTCTTTCATATATATATTACCAATTGATTTTTTAGCGTGGTTTCTATGTAGGTTTATTCGTATATTTAATGGATTACAAGTTTGTCCTATATATGATAGTTGACAAATTTGGCATGTTAATTTATAAATAGTATTCACTAATTTACAACTAGTTGTTTGAAAAGTGTCATGGTTCTTAAGAGAGGGACAAGTTTGACAATTTTTTCTTAGGCAATTCTTAGCGAGTTTAAATTAACATAAAAGAGGTGCTAACACTAATATTTAAAATACAATATAACGCGGCTGATGATTGTAAAACGAAAATTAAAATTATACCGCGAATGTTTCTTTTAAAAATCGAAATTTATTTTCAAAGAGAAATAGCGACATTTCTAACTTTGAGGATGAGGTATGGAAAGGTGAAACATGAAGAGTAATGGAGAACGGAAAAATAAAAAGTGTCCAGGGGCGGGAATCGAACCCACACCCTTCTGCCTACCGGGCAGGTGCCTTGTCCACTCGGCTACCCTGGACGTATTTTTCCGTTCATAAGTTATATTTAAAGTAACATTTAAAATACAATATAACGCGGCTGATGATTGTAAAACGAAAATTAAAATTATACCGCGAATGTTTCTTTTAAAAATCGAAATTTATTTTCAAAGAGAAATAGCGACATTTCTAACTTTGAGGATGAGGTATGGAAAGGTGAAACATGAAGAGTAATGGAGAACGGAAAAATAAAAAGTGTCCAGGGGCGGGAATCGAACCCACACCCTTCTGCTTACCGGGCAGGTGCCTTGTCCACTCGGCTACCCTGGACGTATTTTTCCGTTCATAAGTTATATTTAAAGTAACATTTAAAATACAATATAACGCGGCTGATGATTGTAAAACGAAAATTAAAATTATACCGCGAATGTTTCTTTTAAAAATCGAAATTTATTTTCAAAGAGAAATAGCGACATTTCTAACTTTGAGGATGAGGTATGGAAAGGTGAAACATGAAGAGTAATGGAGAACGGAAAAATTTTTTCGTTCTCCATTACTCTTCATGTTTCACCTTTCCATACCTCATCCTCAAAGTTAGAAATGTCGCTATTTCTCTTTGAAAATAAATTTCGATTTTTAAAAGAAACATTCGCGGTATAATTTTAATTTTCGTTTTACAATCATCAGCCGCGTTATATTGTATTTTAAATGTTACTTTAAATATAACTTATGAACGGAAAAATACGTCCAGGGTAGCCGAGTGGACAAGGCACCTGCCCGGTAAGCAGAAGGGTGTGGGTTCGATTCCCGCCCCTGGACACTTTTTATTTTTCCGTTCTCCATTACTCTTCATGTTTCACCTTTCCATACCTCATCCTCAAAGTTAGAAATGTCGCTATTTCTCTTTGAAAATAAATTTCGATTTTTAAAAGAAACATTCGCGGTATAATTTTAATTTTCGTTTTACAATCATCAGCCGCGTTATATTGTATTTTAAATGTTACTTTAAATATAACTTATGAACGGAAAAATACGTCCAGGGTAGCCGAGTGGACAAGGCACCTGCCCGGTAAGCAGAAGGGTGTGGGTTCGATTCCCGCCCCTGGACACTTTTTATTTTTCCGTTCTCCATTACTCTTCATGTTTCACCTTTCCATACCTCATCCTCAAAGTTAGAAATGTCGCTATTTCTCTTTGAAAATAAATTTCGATTTTTAAAAGAAACATTCGCGGTATAATTTTAATTTTCGTTCAACACTAATATGTTTGTAGTTTTTTTTAGTTTTTTTAGTTTGTTATTCTTATGAATTTTTAAATATATTTTTCTTAATTGTTTTTGTGGTGATAAAATTTGTAATAAATTGAATAATTAATCTATAAATATATAGATATTACTGTTTGTTATCTGTTATATTTTTAAGAATAACTAATAAAAAAAACATCTTTAAACTAACTAAACACTGAAAATAACAAAAGTTCTGAAGTTATTTTTTCTAATATTACTTTTTTAATTTACTTTTTAATAATCAAACAATGTAAGATAATTAAAATTTGTATGAAGATTTATTTATATTAGAATATCTAATATAATTTAATTTGTATATTATGTTATATATAAAAAATATATCATAGAGCAAGCTCATATGAATTAATATAGTGTAGAAACTATATAACAAAATTATAACAGTGATTCTACTTTTAAAACTTAAGGAGCAAACTGATAATAATGATAACTTATATCAATTAGATTTGATTAGATTAGCAAGCTAAATCTAAATTAATTATAATAATAAATAGTTATTTAATTTTATAGTCCAGTTTTGTATTAAGATTATCTTCACTATTATGATCATTTAAATTTAAATTATAAAATTTGTAAAATGTTATTAATTTGTAGATAGAGAGAGAAAAAAAAAAATTCTTTACTTCTAATACGATGAATGTTTGTTTGTTCACATGATGAATGTTTTTAAAAGTTAAGATTATCCAATCGCCGTGAAACTTTAGGAAGTTATTTACTATACTACTGGGAAGATTTCTGGTTTGAATTTGATTTGAAATAAATATTATTTGCAATTTTATTTGCAAATTTTCTACTTTCACTCGCAAGCAGCGCCTCTAGCGGGGTCTGGTGAAATTATATTTATAAATTGTAACAATGCTTAAAATGTTTTCCAAGTATAATAAATTTAATTTGAGAATTTAGTAATTCAATATTCCAATGACGTAAAAAATAGTTGGCATTTCAATATTAATATATATTTAAAGAAAAAATGGTAACGTTTTGTGTGTTAAAATATAATGTTAACATATATTTGCTGTTGTTTTATAAAAATGATGATGCAACTTTAATTGTTGTTGTGAAAATATCTTTATTTACGGAGCTGCTAACCATAATAAATGATTTTTGAGCCCCTAATTGTTGTTGTTTATTATTGTTTGTTTATATAAAAAAATTACATTGTATGTGATGATAATAAAAAAATGAATTTTTAAATTAATATATATAATTCATTGAGAAAAAAAGAAATAATAAATTATCAAATTCACAAAAGTGACAATATATTATTTAAAATATAATAAATATTTTCAAAAAAGTATGTGTTTCAAGAATATATTTAAACGCATATAACAATATTTATATTTATATACGTTTATAAATCAATATATAGGTGGATTGGATGTTTTCTAGAATCGTTTTAACAAATGTTCGTTAGGCAAACTTTTACTCGGATAAAAACTGTGCGAAGCCGGGTACATTCGCTAAATACAGTTATTTACAAATTTTCGTTTGTGGCAAGATACTATTCTTTCAACTTCGAATTACCGAGTGGACCAATTAATAGTGATTTTTTTCAAATTATCGAGTATTTTTCAAGGGATCAGGAAAAAATTATCGAGAGTGTAGACAAGTATAGATCCAGTAAGGATTGGATATTTGCTAGAATCGTTTTAACAAATGTTTGTTAAGCAAACTTTTACTCGGGCAAAAATCGGGCGAAGCCGGGAACATGTTTGTCGGCTATGCAAGCCCTCAATATGTAACTAATCTCGCTGAAATTTGAAAAGGACAGAGAGTTAAATGTGGAAGAGTTTTTTTTTGTCGCACTTTAACCAAGAAAAATTATATTTAACCAAGTACTGAGCAACAATATTTTTTTAGTCAGAAATGATGATGACAATATTGCCGTATCATGCTTGATTGCATTAAAAAAATCTTTTGGAGAATATTCACTAAAGCAGACCACGGGCGAAACCATATAATGATTAATAGTAGGCAGGAACAAAATTCTACCAGCGAAACCTTCACTCGAGCAGAAGACACACGAAGCCAGGTCATCTCTATATATAAAATATCGTTTAACGGCCTTTTGGCTAAGATCATGTAGTATATCTCTAGATATTTTTATTTATGTATATCTTTTTAAAAATCTATTCAGTAGAGAGTGGATATGTTTGCTCGAAAAATAAATTTCATATATATTATATAAATATATATGACGTAACGAATATAATTATCATTATTATCATAATATTCTGTGTGTTCCAGAATATTATTATCAATAATATTCGTTAGGCAAACTTTCACTCGGATAAAACCCGGGCGAAGCCGGGTACACATCCGCTAGTATATATATATATAAAGAAACAGGCATCTCCTTATCGTGCAACTGAAAGTTGCTGATAGCTATATATGTGACAATATAGTGGTAAATGTGGTGAGGAGAGAAATAATCACACGACGAGTTGGAAGAGGAATCTGGAAGCCATCCGCGAGAGAAAGAGGTAGCGAGAGCGCTGTCCGCTGAACGACTGCTTGTGTGGTCACCCCTTGACTACTCTCCAGGTGTTGACGGGCGGGTCCCCTCACCCCTCCCCCCCCCCCCTTTGGAATGTGGTCAAAATGGTCGTAAGTTAGTTGTCTTCTATCGACTACGTCTCTCTCTCTCTCTGGTCGACTGCAGATTTACTTTATTATTCCTGTAAGAGCATATATTATGACATATGGCCCCCGTTGAAGAAGGCTGAACATGGTTTAAGTATATTTAAAGCTGGAGAAGCCAGGAATAGAGAAAATAATTTTACAGTTAAAATTAGTTAACAGGTGACATAGTTTTATGTAAATAAAATATTGTATAATACACAAGTATATATTATTTACAAGCAGTTTTACAACACCGGGGAGTTTGACATTTAAGGAAATCTTTGAAAATATCAAGGTTATAAAAGGCTGTATACAACAAAATCTAATGTACTATAAGGGAGATGTTATTGAGGAGTGTGAACAAGGGGAAGAAGAGTCACATACATATGATGGAATTCTGAAGATCATTAAGACTGGGGAACTCTACACTTCAAGATATTTTTCAGGCGGACATGGCAAGGGGAAACTTGTCATGGGCTTTCTATGCTATAAGTGTAGAGTACGAGAAATGAGATTGAGGTTGGCAATTGTGTGAGCTCAGGACTGAGGTAAATATAAAACTACATACAATGTTAGAGTTTCGGCGAACAGAGCGAGGGGAAACTTGCTTTGGGCCAATCTACCTTATCTATGTAGTTACTTGTGTAGCGAGTCCGAGGGGAAAAGTCCCGTGTGTAGGTGAGGAAGTCGAATGGACTTATATTTAATTTGCGAAGATAAAGTAGTTCGAGATGCAAAGGTAGAATATAGGCGGACAGAGTGAGGGGAAACTTGCCCTGGACCTTTCTGCCTTAATTATTTAGATACTACTGGGTTCGCAAAGTCTCGTTGTCAGGTTAGTAATTGGTAAAGATTTCAGGGGATAAGCGGTTCAAATATCTTTGATCATCTTGATTGTAAGTGTAGTCATGTTGCTTTCGTGAGTTAATAACCGTTTTAGTATGGATTAGAGTGTGATTGAAGTGTTTATATGGGAAATTGAAGGTGTTTTTAGGTTGGTCTCGATCATTTACGGGCGGTGAAATAAATTGTTCGTTTTCCGTATAGTGTTTTAATTTGTTGACATGAATTGTATCTGTCTCACGACTTAGAGGTCGGTTGGAGCGGTTAATCCGGACGATTTGAGGGGAAATTATCTCCAGTATTTCATAAGGTCCTGAGAAGAAAGGTGCCAGTTTACCGGTATCTGGATGGTGGTATGTTTTTGCCAAAACGAGATCGCCTACTTCAAAATCGGAAGCTCTATGTGTTTGGTCGAATCTCACTTTGTCGCGTAAGTGTCGTTCGTGTGTCCTTTGATAGGCCAATTCTCTGGCGTCGTCGATTTTTGGGTAGTTTTGTACATGCTCGGATAGTTGTAGCGGGAAACTACCTAACAAAAGGTATGACGGTGGAAACCCGGTCACAGAATGTGGGGTATGGTTATAAGCCTGAAGGACCTGAGGTAGTAGTTTGGTCCAGGCCGTCTTAAGGTTGTTGGAGGCGCAACAGTTTAAGTTTGCCAGTAATCGTGGCGTTTAGTCGTTCACTTAATCCGTTGGCCTAAGGGTCGTTGCTTGTCGTGAGAAGTTGGCCATGTTATGTCTAATCAAAAATCTACGAAATTTCGGAGAGGTGAAGGCAGGAGCTCTATCCGTCAACAGTCGTTTAGGAGAACCAAACTGCATCACCTTTTTAATCACTTGGGTATAGGTGAGAATGCTGGTGGACCGCGATGGAAATGCCCACGCGTACCGTGTGGCATGGTCCACTACGACATGTAAGAAGGTCTGAGTATTTCCATATTTCGCGAATCCAGAAATAGTATCTAGTGACACTAGTTCGTACGGCAGGACCGCTGGGGGGAGTTGTCCCAATTCTCCGTAGATAGGTCCTTTTGGTGGTTTGACCAATTGGCATACTGAACAGGTTCTTACATGTGTCCTGATGTCATTTGTCATGCCGTCCCAATAGTATTGGGCTGCGATCAGTCTGGTCATCTGCGAAATGCCGGGGTGATTGAAATCGCGATGGGCTCGTTGTAGTAGGGTGCCACGGAGTGATGGTGGAACAATTATTTTAGTGACACCCCGTCGTGTGATGGTCATAAGGTCCTTGTCATTGGGGATATACCTTGTGTCCCTCCGTAATTCGCCCTGATGATCTTTTATTTGACCTGTGGATAGGAATCCGCAGAAAGGGTTACGGGAGAGTAGGTCCGCCTCGTACTGACGCGAGCCCTTGAGGTATTTGACCTCATAGTCGTAAGCTGTGAGTCGAAGGCTCCAACGAAAGAGGCGTCCTAAGGGTCTTTTATGGTCTTTAGCCATTGTAAGGCGTGATGATCCGAGTAGATGACAAACCTTGTACCTAGGAGGTACACTCGGAATTTGTCAACGCACTCTACAATGGCTAAGCACTCCAGTTCAGATATAGTGTAATTACGCTCATAGGAACGCATCGCGCGACCGTAATATTGTACAGGGTAGATGTTACCGTCAGGATGTACTTGTTTGAGTACACCTGCGATGCCCTGCGTGGAAGCGTCGCAATAGACCTGGCATGGGAGCCCTTTTTGAAATAGATGTAACACAGGTTGTGTTGCGAGGTGTTGCTTCAATTTATCAAAGGCTTGTTGACAATTCGAATTCCAAAGCCATTTGGCGTTCTTTTTTAGTAATTGATTTAAGGGGTGGCGAAGTCTAGCATATTCTGGGATGAATTTATGATATACGTTGACGGCTCCTAAAAATGATTGTAGGGTTTTAACGTTGATAGGAGTTCTAATAGCGCTGATGATTTCGGTATTTTTAATATTAGGTGTGTAAGTCTCTGCGGTGATGTGATAGCCGAGAAAATCTATTTCATTTTGATAAAAATTACATTTTTTAAGGTTAAGTTGGAGATTTTCCTCTAAACAGAATTTAAAGAAAAGTCGAAGGTGCGTAAGGTGTTGTTCTGAGGAGTCAGAAAAAAATAACGAAGTCGTCATAATAATGGGCTATGAAAGAGAGGTGGTGTTTGTGGATCAACTGGGTAATCACACGTTCGAAAATTTGGGTTGCTGATTTGAACCCAAAGGGTAAGCGTTTGAAATTATATAGCCCTTGTTGAGGTACGAAAGAGAGTAGTGGTTGACTCTCCTCCGCGATGGGGATTTGATAGTATGAATTGCTTATGTCAACGGTGCTAAGTACTCTGTCTTTCGACAGGTTATCCAGTACCGTTTCTATCAATGGCAAAGGATGCAAATCCGAGGGTACTAGTTCGTTCACGCGACGAAAGTCAATGCAGAGACGCATGGTGTTATCGCGTTTGCGAACGAGTGTCACAGGAGAGGAATATGGGCTAGAGGAGGGGGTGATTATGTCATGTTTTAGAAGTTGAGATATCTGGTCCTGAATTTCCTTCTGGTAGGCATAGGGAGTTCGGTATGGTCGGAGGGAAATAACCTTATCGGAAATAATTTTGAGTTTTACAGGGGTTATGTTGAGTGGTAATACATTGAATTTATTGATAGGGAAAATATCTTTAAAAGAATACAATAATTGCTGATAAGGGATAGTCAGTTCTGGGCGTTGTTCGATAAATTCTTTAATCATTAATTCTCTAGAGGAGCATGGGCTGGTAGGAAGGCTATTAAGGTTGTAAGGGTGAGAGGGGCATTCAGGGGAAGGTTGATAAATATTACTAAGGGTTGTTTGTAAGTAAGGCTCACGTGGAGGTTGAAAATCGTCAACGCCTAAGTTAACCGAGTGAATTATGGGTCGTTTAGGGTTAGAAGTTATTAATCACGAGCCGTGCTTACAAGTGGGAAGGTCACATACAAAATGGTACAAATGTTTAGGTACTGGAACACTATTTTGAAGTATCAATTGATTATGATAATCTATTGTTAATCTTAAGAATTGCGCATAACATGAATAGATAGGATACCATGTTCAAGGGGTGAATTTAAAATATAAAATGTTTCATTAAAATTACAATTATTAAATTGTATTGGTAAGGTAACTAATCCGATTGGTTTGGCATGACTAGATATAGTACGGATAATAACATCATTGTTAATAGGGGTGGAACAAATGAAACTATTAACATTTTTAATATATTCAAATTGGTTTAAACTAATTATGGAAACATTGGATCCAGAGTCAGATAGATGGCGCCAGCCATCTGCAACTTTCAGTTGCACGATAAGGAGATGCCTTTTTCTTAATTTATGCACCTTATCCCAGTACAATTTTACATTTGTACTATTTTTTCACATTGTGTAGCGTCCTCACGCAATTCTGGCCTTAACTACCCGTTTCATGATTTTTCAGGATGCCTTAATGACCAATTTTTTGGTCGTTGAGGTACAGCTTGCACCACGCTGATGAGGGCCAACAGCCCGAAACGCGTCCGTGGTTAGCTTTTCTTGATTAATCAAGAATGGGTATTTGGCCAATTCTGGAATAATTAAAAATCAACGAGAATAGTTGATATTTATTCCGATAGATGGCGCCAGCCATCTGCAACTTTCAGTTGCACGATAAGGAGATGCCTTTTTCTTAATATATATATATATATATGGATGCGGCCTTCTCAAAAAATAGTAAAATGAAAATTGGCCTTCTAATATAAAAAGGTTCGCCACCCCTGAACTAGATCTATCCTTGTTGTTGTGATATTTACAGTTGTTACCTCTGTTGATATTGAGATATGTGTGGGTGAATGTTTCCAGAGTCCTGGTGGTAGGCTAAGTCTCAGGAGCTTTGGCCTTTTGAGTAGGTGGCGTGGAGGACGTCTGTGCTGGGGCAGCCACTGGATCAGTGTCGTAATTTTACCCCCAGATGTTCATCCACCAGCTCCAAACGAAGCATGGCGGCAACGCAGGGTTTGCGAGGGGAAGGAGACGAGCCCAGTGCAGTAGCTCCTTGCACTATTAACTAGCGCGGCAGGGAGGAGTATCCTATTCAGCCGGCTGCTGTTGATCCGAACCAGGAAGTCTGCCACTGTGGTAGGAAGGTGGGCCGAGTCGAAGAAAGTGGCGACATCTGCCAGCGCCGCTTAATCCTAAGATTGGAAAGGCCTTCTCAGAGGTCGAATCGGTTGTTCCGGCAGGACCCCTGTCGTTGTTTAGGTCGCCCACGACCCAGGGTTGTCCCGGACTGCTGTTTTCTTCTTTATCTATCAAAAGAGAGAATCCAGCACCTGCTCGAGGAGAGCATTTAGTTAACTTCCTTTCTTGATGGACTTTTCAGGAGGAGTGAGGTTGATATAATCTTTCTGATCCAGCAGCACGCTTTGAGACCTAGGTCAAGGCTGCCCTTCTCGACAGACTTCTTGGCCGTCAGTGGAGGTCTTTGGTGGCGAGGCCCACTAGGACGTGGCCGTTCATCTTGGCGATCTAGATGATGTTTTTGCCTCCCACCAGCTTATCATACTGGATATACAGGAGCTGACTGAACTCAGAGCAGTGTTCGACGTAGACACATTTATCCATGGTGCTCGTGGGCTGAGGTGCCCTTGCTTTGGCGATGTTCTTCCGAGTCGCCTTGATCTCCTGGGCTAGTAGGTGACCCTAGCTGAGAATCCGCACTGGGTGCGTAGGTGCTCCTCTAAGCTGTTGCGGCAGTGCCTGACTGCCCCTTCGGAGCACGCTGTGAAGCCGATGTTCTTCGCCTTTTCCACTCGACCTTATTGAAGGGAGCCAGCTCGTTGGTGGTGTCCAGGGATGAGATGAATGACAGGTGTCCCATCTGGATGGAGCTTTTTGACAATATGAAGATGCTATTAAACGTCCAAATTCCGAAAAATGGTGGGTGCATTGAAAGCGGGAAAAAAGCCTTATAATCTTAAAACAAATGGTCACTCGGAACTCTACCAGAAGGATTAAAGCTAATAAGAAGTCAATGGATTAATAAGCCAAAATCCCACTTCAACAATATCTCAATTGAATCTATGTTTGTAGATAAGGATTACGCACAAAGTAAGAATGTAGTCTATTTCAGACACCTCCATTTCTGTTGTCAGATATGATCCACTTCGAGTATTATGATCTAACGCGGCATATCATACAGGACGGTTTAAAATTATTCTACATATAGACTGCATATTTATATGGCTTTTATACGAAGTTATTTAAGAACAACCGAAGGGGTTCTCTCAAGGGCACAATCTACTCTGTAAGCAACAAAGGAGTTTATATGGTTCAAAACAATTGTCCAGAAATTGAAATAGAAAGTTTAAACCCTTCTTAGAAAAAAACTAAATTTCCCAAACTAACTTAAATCGATGTGTGTTTACCGTAAATATAAATGGGCTCAAATGTTTATTTCAATATGTAACGTTGATGGACGTCTCATGCCCCAGAACAAATAACTCTCTTAGAAGAGTTCAATTTTTTTGGAATTAGGATTGGAAAAATGAGAGGTCATATGGTATTTATATATCACTAACAAGATTTTAGATAAATTCACCATGTTTGATTGTAAACCCGCAGCAGTCCCGATGAACTCAAGTTTAGTCCTGACCAGGAATATAGACAAAAATGAAAATATTCACCAAATCTTTCTTAAAAAGAAGCTCAGGTTCACTGATATTAAACTGCTTCCGTCTCTAGACTGGGCATAGCTTTTACAATATCGTGACTAAGAAAATACCTATACAACCCAGAACAGGTACACTGAAAAGCGGTAAAAATGTCTTTTGCTACTTTAAATTACACCATTATTAGAAATATTATACGGTAGCCATGAAGTACTGATTTATTACTAATTTAAAGATTATGCTAAGGACATTGATTCACGGAAATGTACTATAGGTTTCAATTTCATGCTTAACCCTTGTGTTGTTTCATAATCAAGCCAAAAATAAACCAACAGTTGCCCTGTTGATAACTGAAAGCGATAGTATATATTGGTTTTTAAAGAAATGGTCTTCTACTGGTAGCTGTCGTAGGCTGGCAATTTTATCATCGTTACCTTTCGCATGTGCATTATAAGAAAATCAAAGGCACATACAATAATGTAACTTTATTAAAAATACAACGCAAACATTCCAAATAAATAAAGAATGGAATTCCAGTAAAGAAGAAAGCGACATTCCTATGAGTACCTGCTTAGTAATACAGAATTTAATTCCTGGATATGGTCGTCATGATAGCTCTGAAGGTCATATTTCTTTCCAAACTGGCAGTTTTAGTTAATATTATTTTAAATATGGCATTTTAAATATGTGTATAATCACAAAAGATATTTTAATTACTAAAATACTGGATCAATAAATTGTGTTATAATAGATGCCAAATATCAAATTATCGTGTAATACTTTTCGCTACTATATTTTTTCCAATAATTTTGAAAATAGTTCTATATTATTTCACTCTTATTAACTATACATATTATAAACGTGCATTTGTTTGTTTGGTAAAAAGGTCCCATTTGTGACGCAGGGATGTAGGAGGCTCATGCAATTATGTATCTGGAGAAAATGTCAAGTCACGATGCGTCCAGATCTACAACTACCACCGCCTCCTGTCATTTGATAAGAAGCGTGGACTTCACCTCGACTCTTTCCGTCTGCCAAGCGCTTGTGCTTGCCACGTGGAGCCATCAAAAGAGCAGGAGAGTCGCAATATCTCCCTTTGGTCGCTGCTGGGGTTGCCACCAGTAGAGGAGGACCAGACTCCGCTAGTGTGGGTGAGGCAGCCAGAGCTACTTGACGACGCGCCATCAGATTCTCGTTCCCGGCAGGTCGATACGAACCGAATTAATTTCAATTACCATCCAATACTCGAATACCTCGCTCACTGACCCATCCTCAACCAGATATTTACATAAATTATTTATTTTCATTTTTGTAGCGCGCTGTTTTCAATATTTACATGTATAAATAAAAAACATAAATAAATATTTTAAAACCGGGATTGAATCATTTTACTTATTTTAAAATCCACATCAAAATGATATATACTCGTATGCGGTAAAATGATCTCCATGTACCTAAAGAGGCGCCTTTCTCTTTATTAATGCATAAAAACGATTAATTATGTTTATCACCCTAATAAACAACTTTACTAGTGGTAATAAGGAAAATGCAGACAAAAAGCCTACCTGTGTATACCACGGTTTCGGGATATGGCCCTCATCAGTTGAAGGGCGACTTCGGTATCTTAACTTCCTAAGAATAGGTCAAATTTACCAAAAAAGGTATTTAAGCTGGTTGAGTGTCAAGGACCGATTTTCAGGTTAGAATTCAACATAAATTTGCGGAAGGATGATATTCATATACCTAAAAAAGAGGCACATCAGTACGATGTATTATGTTTATCACCCTAGTATCGGAATTTTGTCTGAATTTGCATAAGGAGCTCTATGAAATCTAAAGCTCTTGCGAGCGGTCAGAATATAACTTTTTCATTTTTATACCATTTTTATATTTTTGTAATTTTTCAGATATATGACGTATTTTATAGAAACATAGCGATGATTGACATTTTTGGCCGCTATCAGTCCTTGATTGGACGGAAAGGTCCACAAAATCCACCCACTCTGACGTCACCATCAGCATATAAGTTTAGGTTTTTCTGAACCTCGCAAATCAGGTATAATTAGGTCGCAATGCTGCCCCTTTGACCTTCAATCATCCAGGGACGTCCCCATAGTCCATTTTCACCTTTCTGGATGTTGCCCTAAACCCACGTAACTGTAATTCTACGCGTGTGGTCTATTCAGACTGTGCCTTCCTACTCAGGCCCGTGACTGCAATTGGGACGAGGTGCTATGTCTGTGTCGGTTCCTCGCACAATAGAGGTGTAGACAGGATGACCTGCCGAAGATAATCCCTAAAGAGATAGAAACCGAGGGGCACACATTAGTTTTAACCTGGTGAAAATTTCTCCTCGCTAATCCCGACAACGAGACATTCCTCCAGAAGACATGTCGCAGTCAAGCCCTATCGAGCTACAAGGTTAATAAAATACCTACGTCGAGCCCCTTCACGAAGCATGAGGACAACACAAGATCGAGTCACCTCACTGAACGTTCATCAGTAGTGAAGGAATCTGTGAGTTTGAGACTAATTAAGATTAAAAAGAGTTTCCATAGTAACAACTTTATGTGTTTTTAGAGGATACAAAGAGTGTAAAATCCCAAAAATGATTAGGAGATTTCTTAGACCAATTAATCATATCAGTAAAGTCACTAAAAGGATTTCTAAGGCCAATTATTATTGAAGAAATTAAATACCCAGTATTTAATTCTATACGTGTTCAATGGTTGGATCAGTGGGTTGAGATGTTTCCCCACGAAAAAAGACGGTGACAGAAAAAACAATTGTCTTCTTTTAGCTGAGAATATAAGACACAAATACCGCTTCAATAAATTAGCTGGTATATCCTCTCCTCGTCAATTGCATTCAGTGTAGCTATTTGCCTTCAACAAAAAGACGCTAGGAACTTTTGAATTTAGAGGGTTTACAAAGGGTCAATTTAAATTAAAGTATTTTATTTTGTGTATAGTTGATTGTTAAAGTAATTTAATCGGAGACAGGAGAAGTAATTGTTTTCTGTAAAGTCAAGGACTAAGTGAAAATATTTACATAAGAAATCGACTGCAGAAGAGCTATCTGTTTTCGACGGAACCCCAACCGGCATCCTTTTACGAGATAAACATAAAAAAAACGATTTTTTTTTCAAAAGGTGAATTTGAAGACTCCAGGAAAATTTTAATTGAGGGGGTTTCAGAAGGATCGACAATTTTAAAAATGGGCGAGATTCTCTGTCTTCATCCATTTCCTCCCAGAGCGAGTGTCATAGACGCTCAATCTCTCGGCCTAATATAGTGAATTAATATTGTGAAATAGATGACAAGGCCACAATTCAAGAGTAGGGGGAAGATGAGTGGGGGATGGCAATGTGTTGTTGGGGGTGGAGGCAGGCACTAAAAACAGCATTCCTGTGTGGGAGAAGATAGAGTCTGGTCACATCTGAGGCGAGGAGTAGACGTAGCGACTTGCCTCCGGGCGTGTAGATGTTCCAGTAAGGAGGTGCCAGGAGAGTCTAACATCGGAGCGGCCTACAAGGCTGTGTAGTCCAGGACTGGACGTGTTGGTGTGGAGCGGAAATTTTCACAATAGTGACATCTACGGCGCCAAGGATCTTTCTGGCGGGAAAGTTAAAGGCAAGTCCCACTCGTTGTATTCCTTCTGTTAAGTGAGACATATAATAAAGCGCTTACTTTAGCTGTATCCCTTCGAACTCACGTGTGAATCTTTGTGGAATTCTGATTATACAAAGAACACGAGAAATTCTGGATACAACGTAACATTTGGTGTCAAAAGAGTGGGATGCAGCTTTGTTAATTTTAATTGAAGATTTTGTTTTGGGCTAATTTACAAACGAGATGGAAGAATTAGCTAGCCTCTAGTCTAAAGAATGCAAGCAATTGATCAGTAACTTTTTGGGGCAGATGAACCTGATGAAACAAAAAATATATGCGTTCTTTACTCCATTTGAATCACGATTGAGCCGACTCGAGCATAATCGGAAAGTCAAACGATCTCCCACACCCATGTCTTGTGAAGTTAAGGTCGATGTACGTCTGACAGAATATCCTGATGGCTTTTCAAAAACAATCACAGCCACCAATAGCTCGCGTACTCAAAGTCTGAGGGAACAAAAGACCTGTCCAGATGATGAAGATACCGGCAATACCATGTCGGGAGACTTCGTAAGTAAACTGTGAGAATCTATTCTAGAAGATTCTTCCGTAATCCAGAGGTCCGAAGAGTGTCGACAGCAGGAAATCATCCAGAACGGTTGGGTAGCGAAAGGGGCCACCGCCGACAACGGCTGGGGCACGAGTTTTTTTAACCCAATAAAGCGGACGGAAGGAGAGTGCCCTCCAGGTGAAACACAGTGCGGAAATTAAACCTTTGGGATCCATTCTGAGGTATTCCAGGAAAACAACAACGATCTTGGTGAGCTGCAGTGCGACAGCGTGGCTGACTTCAGCGACGGAGCCAGAATGTCAGGGATTACAGCAGCGTTCCAACTGGACGGGACGGAGCTGGGTGCTCCGTAGAAGTGAGACAAGGCTTTTTGGTAGAAGCACCCCGAAGTTGGAGCCATCGACCCGACTGAACGGGATAGAGATTTTGACGCTCTGTTGGAGTCCGACGACAGGGCCTGTTACGCGGAAGTCGCGCGCAATGTGTCAACGCCGTCGTCTGCAATAAAAGCTGAAATTTGTGCCAAGAATGCATACCCATCATCTTCATACTGTAGCCTGGTAGAAGTGAAAAAAGTTGTGTTTAGTCGCTGTGACACGTGCGAGAAAATTGTAAATGGGAAGGTGTCACGTGAAATCATTTTTCGGGGCAAAATATAACCTTTTTTCATCATAAACATCATGAAATCATAGGTGATTGTTGTACAAACGAAGAATGATAGATTTTAAATGCTGGTGATATGACGCGTTCAGTGGTGAGAATATTTGTGACGACAATGTGGAGCTCGTGTGGCTCAGGAAAGGGTTTGTTAGTGTGTCGCGCGATAAGAAATGTTGTAATGTGAAAAGGTTGTGTGAGGGTGTTGAAGAGTTTATTGGAATAAATATTTTGGTGTTTATTTGTGAACGAGAGAAAAATATCGCTAATTGGGAAGCGAGTGTAAATTCCACGCCTAAAATAAATTGGTAGAGAGGACTTGGAAGTTGGCGGGCTGTGACCTAATGGACGTTTCCTTGTTATATTAAACTTTGTTGGAGTAGACAGATGGTTAACTAGTAATGATTTTTAAATTTTGTTAATTTATATTTAAAAAATAATTTGAAAAATTATTGTAGTTAGTTGAGATGGCTATGGTTTATTGTATTTGACCATGTTTGTTGAAGAAAATTATAGTTAGATATGAATATTGCTGTCGCTGAATACCTTTTTGAGAGTTATGTTCGCGATGTGTTATGGCGGTCCCATGGAAGTGTATGGGACTTTCTCTGGTGATGAGGTTAAGAAGATAAAGGTGAAAGATATGGAAGAAAATGTGAGGGTGATATATTTGTGTTTTAAAGTCAGGTGTTTCTCTTTTAAAAGTAGCGTTGTTATAATTAGTTGGTTAGTGGGATGGAATGTTTTATTATAGAAGTGTAAAGGCGAGTTTCCTGATGTCTTCTGTCCCAATTCATGACACTCTTGTTGTTCTCAAGGTGTTCACAATATACCCTGCTATAAAAAAACAAATGTTACATTCTTCACGCACTGGGGTTAATTGATTCATTGATTCTACGTCGATTAATCACTCAGAGCCAGAGTTAATATTAAAGAAATATTATATTAATTAACCTATACGAAATCATACGAACAATAAAGGCAATGGGAATAAAATAGGGGAGAACATAATACATATATTTAACTTTACATCCTATTGAAATAAAAAATGATAAGAAGTAACTTATCATTTTGATCCTTCGTTTGAAGAGGGGGGGGGGGGGGGGTTGGAAGCGTTCTTCTATTTAATCATTATAGCTAGATTTTTGGATGATTTTACTTTAAAAAATATCTACCTAAAAATGAAAATCCTTCAGCACACGTCTCCTCCTTATTTCCTTCTTATCTCCCTCTCTCTCTTATCCCTTCCTCAAAAATATTTTTTTCCGCCAAATTTCCTATATAATAGAGTAATAAATTTTTATTTAATTAAAAATAATTTTATTTTCTAAAAAAATATTTCAACTTTAAAAATATATATATATATATAAAAATTCGAATTAAAAAAAAAAATAAAAATTATTATTTATAATTTTTTTTTTTTTGGTTTGTTCTGTAAAAATAAGGTTAAAAATCCAAATTTATTGATATTAAAACAAACAAAAAAGCTGAATACCAATTCTAAAAATGGAAATATATATTACATGTAAATAAATATATTGTCGCGGAGATAAATAAAGCAAAGGAAAATTTGGGGATAATTAATTTATTATAAAGGGTATTTACCTTTTAGTTTTCCAATAAAATTATTTACAAGAGGTATTTAAGGGAGAGAGAGACAAAACAACTTATTCCCAGGTAAAGATAATAATAATGACTGGCGTCAGCCACCGAGGGGTCCCATTTTCCTTATTTGCAGATAAGGTTACGAGAACCCCTCACACCTGTGGTCCCTCCCGGGGTCCAGGGATGATTGACAGGTGCCCCATCTGGATGGAGCTTCTTGACAATATAATTTGTGACCCATGTGTTTCTTTATTTCTTTATTTCGACTTAGAGCGCCAAGTCCCCCTAGGGACACTTTAAAGATAAACAAAATTTTGAAAGAAAAGAAAGAAAGAGATTTTATATATATTTACAAGAATTAGTATGCAAGTTAGATGAAAAGCGAAAAATATCAACTCAATTGATATATGTACAAAGGGTTGTTATGCAAATTAGGTTAAATGAAATCAAATTGTATTGTGTTAATTTAAGAAAAACAATTTTTACAGATTGAAGAAAGTTTTAAAGAATATTTCAGAATGAAAATATACTAGATATTAGAGAATTATTAAAACTATGCAAAACAGAGTTGATTTTTTAATAAAATGTCCCAATGGAATTTAGTAGTTTTTTATAAAATTCAAAATAAATCTGCAAAATTAGTTGAATTTTATATATTTGTTTTTTGTTGAAATTAGATCAAACGGGTTTGATACATTTAGTCCATTATTTATTCTATACTCTTGGAAGACGAGGCAATTTAGCAGCAGATCAAAATAAATTTGTTCCTCACATCCACAGAAGCATTTAGAGTTTTGCACTGCTTTGATGAATTTTAAAAATCTCCTAAAATATCCATAATTTAAATAAATTGAGAGTTGTGTAAATTTTTCCCAGAATATTTCGGAATATTAGCGGCAAAGAAACTTTGAAACGTTTGGTTAGTATTTTTATTCAATAGTGTCATTTCATATTTATAAAATTGTCTGGAATATCCAAGTCATATCGCTGTAGGTCCTTAATCGATCAATTATTCATAGCATATTAAAACGGCAGACTGATCAGAAATTCTTGCTTTGTTTGCAACGACACGATATCGCACGCGTGAAGCTTGCAGGCGGAAGGAACGGCTGTGACGTCACAACTGGGTCAGCCAATCGGGGCGCGCCGAACGTTCTAGCATGTTCTCCTCACCAATTTGATTATCGCAGGTGGCAGCGCGCGAGCCGTTCTCTGAGCGTGCACTACCTATTATAACGTGTACTCTCCCTAGCTGCTGGATTATTCGGGAAGGATTCAAAAAAAAAGCCACGCCGGTGTGTGCGGGTGGATTATTGTCGTGTGTTCAACGACGCGTTTACAAGCGATTGACCGCGATATCGTTGACGCAGCCTCTCGACGTGTGGACGTCTACGGATCGAAACTGCGATTGTCTGCAGCATCTTAACGGTGACTCTCTCCCCCGGGCATTGGGGACTGTTACACCTGTAGGTACTGTGAAGATCTGTTATTTTATTTACTCTTCTGCAAGGCCTGAAGTTAATATCCTTATTTAATTTATTCTTTCGTATCAAATACTACCCATAAATTTCTGTATCACTGTTGAACCTCGCCATCTCTTAGCCATCCAGAAACGCAAGCAACAAATTGGTGTCAGAAGCGGGATGCAGAAAAAGAAAGAAAAGTTATTTTTGAAAAAGTGAATGGTTGCAAGAAGCAAAATGGAGGAATTGATGAAGATGATCAAAGAACTGTCATCTAAAATGGAATCTTGTTGTATATATATTAATTAATTTTTTCCACAGAGTGTGTGTAAGCTCACAGGTAAATAGGCGCTAACCGAAACAGAAAAAAGTTCCTTTGTTTAATAATAGTTTCCCTTTTATATTTTGTTCTCTCTCTTGTAAATCAATAAATATAATGTTTAATTAGTAATTATTGGAATCAGTTCCATTAATAATTCTAAGCAAAGTCAACAATTGGTAGCAGAGCGTGGTTGTTCAATATAAAGCTCAAAAGCGAAAATATTTAATCTGAAGATTAAGCAAGAAGTTTATTCTGATCGGTAAACTGAAGCACTTCTGAGAAGATTAAAGGTATTTATATAGATATTTATATCTATATATTGCATGTTTAAAAGCGCTACCCAATATTTAAATAAATTTAAAATACATATTTGATTTAAAATTATATTGGTTTGTTTATATTAGCTCAAAAGGCGAAAATGGCTGAATATATTTTTTTATCCCAAACAAAAATTGAACCATTATCAAATATGGGCGTTGAAAATCGGCGCAGTTCTGAGAGGAAGAAAATTATTTAAATGTGTAATTTCCGATCCAGAACCTGATATAGAAGACAAAAGTTCTTGGGAGATTTAAGTGTAAAAAATGATGAAGCATTTGGGATAATCATCACTACGTTGACAAATGAACAAGCTGGAATGTTCATAGGAGAAACAAATTCTAAGAAAGTATGGGACTCACTGAGAAAAACATACCCAGACAATTTGGAAAATAAAATTATCAGTATAGGCTTAGAATTAAAGAACATTGGAAGGAAAGATAATGAAACTGTAGATGAATATATAACGAGGGCACCCGCTAACCCCTTCGATTTATTTCACTCAAGTTGCCTTGAATTATAGAGGCAGGACCATGGCCGCGATGGGTGCTGTGGGGGAGATTATTTTGAAGTCCAAGCTCAAATCCTTCAATGCAAGTATGAGATTGTTGGATTCTATGATCTTGACAGTCCTATTCTATGCGGCTCCAATCTGGGCACATGATCAAGCCTTAATCTTAGATAGAATCCAGGATACCTTTCTCAGACATTTTCTGTGCCTTCCAAGCTATACTCCGGGCTATATTTTGAGGGCCGAAACAGGAAGAAACTCTCTTGATATCACAGTGAAAAAACTAACTTTGAAATTATGGACTAGAATTCTGAAAATGGACGGCAGCAGGCTACCTTCAATTTGTTTGGCACATTTGTGGGACATTTCAATTTCTTCAAAACAGAATATCGGACTGGTAAAAAGTATAACAGAGCTACTTAATAACACCGGCTTCTCATTGCTTGTTGGATGTACAGACTTCAATATTCTACAAAGATACATCCCCCTAATTATTAGAACGGCAAACGATCAGTCCTTGCAGCTGGATTAGGTAAGAATAAGAAAATCAGTACCTAACTTTAATGGAAAATGTGACAGAGTACGAAAGTGAAATCAATCTAGCTGAGAAGGGCAAAACTACCCAAGCCATAGCCAAAGGAGATATGAGACTTACTACATGCACAAGTGAAGGCCAAGAAAATATTCGCATCAAAGATATCTTAAATGTACGAAGTTTAAGAATAATTTCTTGTCGGTATACGAATTAGTCAACAAAGGAAATCCAGTTATTTTCAATAAGAATGGAGCAAAAATTATAATGAAGGGATGATTTAGTTGCTGAAGCATATATTAAAGATAGAATGTTTATGATGGAAACAAAACTAAGTTATGTATCAATATAAAAAAAAAAATGAAAATGTCATTGTTATAAATACACATTTATCAAATGGTGTTTGACCTGATACACCTGATGGTGTTTCTAGTGTAACATTTTATGCTGAACTCAAAATTCTAATCAGAAAATTTCTACCACCCATGGTTTTTGAGTGACAGCCTTTTTTTCGGTATTGGGATAAATACAGCAAAAAATATTACGTAAGCATTTTTCATAAACCCCATTACATTACACTGGTTTATCAAAAATTATTTTTCTTCGTCCTAAAGGAAACAGCATCTTATCTAAATTCAAATCTTTGTGCTTATTCCAAATATACCATTAGTGTTTTTATATCACGCAAGATATTTGAGATACACCTACTTGAAATTTGGAAATATTTTAATATATAGGCCTATATGAACGAAATATATTTATTTTATTAAAAAGTAGTAACGTGGATTTTCTTCTATACTTTGCTTGTGGAACAATCTCTTGAGTGTCCAGCAGTAGTCAGCAAGCATACCGGGACTCCATTTACCATGGTACCGCTTCTCCATGCTTGATATATCTTGATGAAATCTCTCACCATGCTCATCGTTAACTGCACCAAGATTTTCTGGAAATAAATCCAGATGTGAATGCAAGAAATGGATCTTGAGAGACGTGTTACATCCCGGGTGCCTTTTAGGAAAGAATCAGATCATTAACTATGTCTCGGTAATTTTCAATCTTGACACTTCCTAATAAGTTCTTGCAAACGTTTCTAAAGGAATTCCATGCTGCTGCTTCAACTTCATTCAAACTATTTTGAAAATTTCCATCCTGCAGCAATTCTCGAATCTGATGTCCAAGGAAAATACCCTTTTTAATTTTCGCATCACTTATGCTAGAACATTTTTGTTTTAGGTAGGCAAACCCACTAGCATTTCGATCCATTGCCTTGACAAAGTTCTTCATTAATCCCAGTTTAATATGTAATGGGCATAGGTAAATGTTTTCTGAATCGATCAGGGGAGGATTTATAATATTTTTATGTCCTGGAGTAAAGATTTCACGGTTTGGCCATTTTTTAAAAATGTAATGCCTTTCCCTATCTCTGCTATCCTACTCGCACAGAAATCAACAAAACTTTGTATATCCAGGCTGTAATCCACGCAAGATAGCAATGACTTTCAAAGCGCTGCATATTTTCCAATCTTTCATATTCTATCTTTTTCAAAATCAGTTTCATGTTTTCGTAAGTCTCTTTTATGTTGGATGCATGTGCTATTGGCAGTGATGTTAACTTATTTCCGTTGTGAAGGAGAACAGCTTTCAAACTAATTTTTGAAGAATCAACGAATAAACGCCACTCTTCTGTACATAGTAATGACCAAGCGCTTACATTAGACCAACAACATCATTGCAAAATACTAAATCATTCTCTTGTGAAAAGAAGTCTTGAAATTCAATTTGACGCTTGCGAAAAAAGCATACTTTTGTGCCTTTATGCAGCAGATTCCAGCCTTTTAACCTAGAGCCTTAAAGTTCACTCAGTTTTTTTATATCTAAATCACGTACGAGGTTTTTCAAATCTCCTTGCGTTAACAAATGAGGTTCAGATGAAGCACCTGCTTCAAAATTTGTGTCATCCAACTGTTGCTCTCGTCTATCTGAATCATCGTAACTAAATATTACATTTTCAGGAGGATATGGTACAGGTAAATAATCACTATGAGGAGCCGGTCTCATAGCAGAAGGCAAATCTGGATATTCTACTGCATGTCTTGATTTTGATGTAATACCTGTAGTCTTTATCAAACAAAAATAACAGTCTGAAGAATGGTCTTCAGGTTCCCTCCATATCATTGGAACCGCAAAAGGCATATGACGTTCACCTTTAATCCATGCTGTAAGACGTCGAGCACAGATTTCACAGCAATGATGAGGAGCCAAAGCTTATCTTGGTCACCGACTTTACAGCCAAAATAAAGTTGATAGCAATTTTTGATGAGCGGTGTAAAGTTTCGCCTTTGAACTTTGAAAGTTAATTCCCCACAAATGTAACAGAAAATATCAGGAATATTAATGCTACGCCTCGGCATATTGATGTAAATAAAGATTTTGGAAAAATAAAGCTTTTGGCTCCACATATCAACTCTTCTTGTCAAAAATAAAGCGCTAGCTAATGTAATGATGTTTATTTAAAAAATGCTTATGTAACATTTTCTGCATCATTACTATATATACCAATTTATAGAAAAAATGGTTATCCTGCAAGAACTATGGGTGATGGAAAACTTCTGATTTCATTTTTGAATTCAGCATGAAAAGTTACATTAGAATCAACATCAGGTTTTCTCCGGCAAAAAAAAAAAGTTTTTTTTTTTGTAGACCTGTGTTATTAGAGATTAAATTTAAAAATAAATATCAATGTTAATTATTATTGTTACAAATTAAAATATAGTAAAGAAGAGTTTAAAAGGTTTAATGAAAATGGATGGATGAAAATGGCCTTCGCTCGTGGAGGCATCCAAACAATGGTATCCTCCCCCGTGCTTACCACGTCACCGCCGCCGCGCATGCGCCGACTTAGAGTACACGGCCGATTAAGGTGGTGGCGGTTGAAAGGACTGTTCAAATTTGGCTGTGGGTCGAAACACCGTCACACTATAATTAAAAATTATTTTCCTATTTTCCAAAAGGGATTTTAAAATTTTGATCAGATTAGCAGGCATATAATCTTCATCAATTCTTTTGATCAAAGTTGGCCACCATGTATTGTCAAAGGCTCCTTCAATGTCTATTACAATTAGCATCACTAATTGTTTCTGCCTTTTTTTCTATATTATAGTATCTGCTATTTTATTCAAGCACGTTGTCGTTGATTTTGTTTTGACAAATCCATGTTGTCTGGAGTTCAAAAGTTCATTGCTTTCATAAAATTCATAAATTCGATTTTTCAGAGTTTTTTCGAATTTTTTTTTTAATTGAAATCAATGACATAGGCCGATAACCTTTTGTTGATTCTAAATTGGATTAATGTGGTGTATGAATTACCTTTAGAACTGCTGTTTTCCATTTCTCCGGATAATACCCCTTTATTATATATTTTGCATAACATAAGCTTTATTTTTGGGTGAGCACATTTGATCATATTGATACTTATGCTGTCTAACCCTGGAGCCTTTTTAACATCAGAATTAGATATGATATTGATTATTTCTTCTTCTTCGATAATAATTATACTTGAATTATTCATTCGTGGCTTAAAATTTCTAATTATTTGTTGTTTAAAATTGTCCAAAAACTTGATCCCCAATTCACTTCAAATGCCCTGGCATAAGTCATAATTGGGTCCTGCCTTGCCATATGCAATAATTGGCTTCCATCTGTGACCTCGTGTCGTGAAAATATTCCCAATTCACTTTAATTTCCCTGGCATACGTCATGATTTGGGTCCTGCCTTGCTATCTATATATATAATTGCCTTATTCTGTCTGAAGCTCACGGATAGAATGCGCGCCCATTGGCTGCCGGCGAACACGTGTCCTCCCTGCCCCCCTCTAGACAACCCTGTTATCAGCTGTGTGATACATACACCTGTCTATAGCGGCCATTCTAGACAACCCTGTTATCAGCAGTGTGTTACATCCACCTGTCTATACAGACCACCCTGTCTATAGCGACCACTGACCACCCTGCCTATAGCGACCACTCTAGACAACCCTGTTATCAGTTGTGTGATACATCCACCTGTCTTTACAGACCACCCTGTATATAGCGGCCATTCTAGATAACCCTGTTATCAGCTGTGTGATACATACACCTGTCTATAGCGGCCACTCTAGACAACCCTGTTATCAACTGTGTGATACATCCACCTGTCTATACAGGCCACCCTGTCTATAGCGGTCACTTTAGGCAACCCTGTTATCATCAGTGTGTTACATTCACTTGTCTATACAGACCACCCTGTCTATAGCGGTCACTTTAGGCACCCCTGTTATCAGCAGTGTGATACATACACCTGTCTATACATACCACCCTGTCTATAGCGGCCACTCTAGACAACCCTGTTATCAGCTGTGTGATACATACACCTGTCTATACAGACCACCCTGTCTATAGCGACCACCCAAGACAACGTTTTAAAATATATTCGCACTCGGGTAAAACCCGGGCGTTGCCCGGGCCATTCGTCTAGTATGTAATAATTGTCTTCCTTCTGTGTATCCACACTTTAATTGCAGTGCCTCGTGTCGTGGAATCGTGTTTGCAAGTATATGACGTAATGTCAGGGTTGTATATATAGTTCGATATTTTCTCATATATTGCAGTCAGATCGTGGATGAATTCAATAGTATTACTTCTTATCCACCTCTAATAAAATTTGATGAGCTGGAATTAGGTAGTTATAAACTGATCGAACTCAAACTAGTTGAAACCCGTTTTGGTCCATCAGTCAAAGCTGTTATAGAAATAAAAGATTCTCAGAGGACACTATTTATTCCAAAAAGATATTCAAAGCTAAAGCAATTACAATTAGACGAAATCATTAAAGAAGAATGCTGCTTAATTTTCAAGGAACGCATCGGGAGTACGGTAAACTTAGAAATCCAACGTTTGTAAATATGCTTCGTTTGTGTGCACACTTTTTTTTTCTCTTTGAGTCTAAAATGTAATAAAGTTCACCTTGAAAAAAAAGTGTCTGTGTGTTGATTTCTTTTTAATCTGTCATATCTTTTATCAACTAATATAATATTCATGGAAATATGTGTCAAAAATATATATTTTTTAAAAGTGTACTTTTTCAAATGTCCAAACAGGTAAATGTATTTCAAATGTATGATGGAAAAAAGTGTGTGTGAAATCTGTCATATATATTTTACCAACTAATATAATATTTATGGATTTGTGTGTCAAAAATATATGTAGTATATTTTGAGTTAGATAGTTCACAACCTTCTTCTGATATTAATTATATAACCCCATATCTATATATAAAAATATGTATCGAACAATGGAAGTGACAAATAAAACAAAGAAGGAGGTAGACCAGACGACAAAGGCCAGACGAAAACAACCCGGCGCCATAAAGTGGCGTGATTACAGTAGCCAATCAGGAATCACCACATATGCGGGCGTCCAGAGTATATAAAGGCCCGGAAATTAGACAAAGGGAGTTTTTTTCAGAGCGACGCCGTTATACGGTCGGGTTTCTCACCCCTATCCGCGATGTAGGCTTTGGGCATCCGTGACGCCCGTGGTTCGACTGCCTTCGTCCGTGGTCTACCCCTACCTTCTTGGAGCTACCATCTAGACCTGCCTCTGTCTCTTGCTGTCCCCGTGCGGGAATCCCATCACACACCCACAACCACGACTGCCCAGTACATTCCACATCGGGTTTACTACAGAATCCGTTAAAGTCGACAGGATAACTGAGCACAGCAGCAAGCAGAGGATGACGGAGGTCAGAGACGACTACTTCGCGGATGCCCTCACCAACATGCAGCCCCACTACGAAGACCTAGTAGGCCGCCTGGCAGACGCCATTCGGGGACTAGCCGTGCCTCGTGCGGAGGAAGCCCTCATCTCCTCTTTCTGCGGATCCCACGCAACAAGCAGCCTTCTTCCATACAGCCATCTCCAGAGATCAACTCCAGCCAGCATCAGCCATTTCAAGGTACTTTAAACTTTGTTTCTGCCATTTTCCACATAAATTTTATATTTATATTTTCACTTTAAGCATTTTAAAATCAATTATAACCTTTTTATAACATTTTTATTCAAATTTTAAAACTTTCACACTCTCATTTATCATTTTTACTTTATTTTAATCAAATTATAAATTTTAATTCATCATTTTCAATTTTATTATTAAAAATATTCACTCACGCATTTTTGCCAATTTACTAATCTTACATGCCTATCTTAGTCACCTAAAATGGCATTATCCAAATATGCAATTTTCAAATTTTAAATTAAATTTATTACGCTCTTTATTTTACTTAACCTATTACTATTTCAATTGATATTTCTCAATATTTAAAAGTTTTAAAATTGTCCTAGATTTGTATTTTTATAAATACCAATTTTAAATTATCTCATCTCATAATGTGCCTCCCATTTTTCCCACAATTACAAATACAACTATAAATGTAGCATGCGAAAACTAATATCGTAATCGAAAATTTCGTAAATTCATTATTTTATAATTTTTCTAAACCTAATCACCGCTAATAATCTCCAATCTAACGATTTGTCTGGAATCTTAACGCAAAACTTACTGGGAAACTAAGGTTATTTCACCTAGAGAATCCGAGAACCTCGTGGACGAAGTTAATTAAGATAGTTACTAATAAATATAATGACACGCCCCATACTATGACATCCCTATCTTTCTTATGTATAATATAATCCCCTCAGACTTAAATAACCTAAAACATCCTGTTACTTTGTGTAAGCGCCAAATCAGACGACAGAACCTAACTCGGGACGCAGGCCAGACATGGGATCGGTTGACAGCAAACAAATAACACCAGCGGCATCAGCCGGCAACAAAGGATTAGCGCGGCCATGTTGACCTCTCCAGTTTCAGTTCACCTGTTTCAAGAAACACGTGATATTGGCACACCGGGTATACTAGATCTTCGTGTCCACCAAATAACCTGCCAGATTAAAACGGATAGGAAAATTATATAAACCCCTTTTATAGCAAATCTTATTTTTATAAGGTTATAGGATAGTTTATCGTTTTGTCAACCCGTTTAAAAATTAGGTCCCCACCATCTCTAAAATCGATCCTGTACATGACACCATGTGAGACGCCATCTTGGCCGCCTAAAAGGACAAATAAATCCCCAAAATGGAGTCCATTGCCACGACACTATTCCAACCATCGTCTAATTTGCGTTTATAAGTATTGCATCACGTGTGGGAACACACTAACCTAAATACTTAATATATTTTAAAATCGTATTTATTTATATTTTTACGATCCTTGATGTGTGCCATTTTATATTTTAGAATCAATCCATATATTTTAGGATATTTCTTTTACATTAAGATATTTATTTTCCTTCCATCCTCTAACCTCTTCAACGGTTCCTGAGACTCCTGCTCGCCAACATTTTTTAATTTTTATTTTTTAATGATTCATCGACCTGGTACACTCTTCCTCCCCATGTTAACTCCACACGGAGAGCTTGGGTAACCAGCGATATTTTTTTTTCTCTAACGCTCGACTCAGGCCATCATCAGCACGATGCGCCCACTCATTTTTCGTTTAATTTTATTTTTCATCTGGTCGAGCTCAATCACCGACAGCAGCGCAGCTCTTGAGCCACCATCTCTTTTTAACCTCTCTCAGAAAAAAATTCTTTCCCATATTCTCCCATTACCTACCTCCCCTTCGATCTTCACGCCTTTTGCCCATCTTATCTAATGCTACTTACAGAGCATCTTGAGATTGCTGAACCCTGAAAACAATACTTCGCTTATAAGCTCGTATTGCAGGGCAGGACTCCTGAGATGTCCTTTGCAGAAACCAATTCAGACCTTCTTCCTTTATTCCTCACTGCGTCACTACCTATCGCAAACCTTTTGCTTAAGTCAATTTTCTTTTATATTTTATTTTACTTTTATTATCTCTACTTCTCCTCCTTCCTGTATTACATCCCTGAAACTATGTTGTAAACACTCAAGGCATCTTACGTAACAAAAAACTGTAACTAGTATACCAACTTTCCCAAATATTTACTTTCGCTATTGTGTGTGTTTACTTTAAATTTATCCTTCCTATGTACTCCTCTTATATATTTTTTGTAGTTTTATAATATTATATCAGTGTGTCACCACTACTCCCCTTTATCTTTATTTTTATTCTAGTAACTAATTTATGCCCCAAATTATTTCCCATTTAATAGGTTTGCTAGCTTTTCTCTCATTTATTTGTAAATAGATTTACAGTTTTACTAGTTTTGTGGTGTTGGACTTTGTTTTTTAACTTACAGATGTAGATAAAACATTTCACTATTAATCGATAATATCATTTTGTTTATTAATGCCTTCAACTACCAATCAACCCTTTATATATTATTACCTTTAATATTTTTATTTTCTTTTTTTTTTCATCATGTTTAGACCTAGCATTTTACAACTTCAACTATTTTAGGCACCATTTTAAAAAACCTACACCTAACAATATTTATAATATTTCTTAAACAGATAAAACATTTATCATTTTATTTTTCTTAAAGGATTTTCAAAATGTTATTTTTGACGCTTCCCTTACAACCTCTAAATCTATCCCATGAACCTTTCCTCCCAACTTTTTTCATCCATCAAGAGATTATTGTTCGTCAGCCATTTTTTTTAATTTATTAAACTAACTAGAAGACCCTTCCTCGCTGTACATTTCCCAACAGTGAGCTCAGGAGACCCAGTTAGATTTTTTTTTCTCATCGTCCGGCTCATCATTTTTTCATTTTTCAACTTTTTCTTTTCACCACACAAGTCGGACACAATCAAAATTGACAACAATAAATCTCTTACACCCACCTTTCCTTTTCAGCATCCTTCAAACCTCCAACTACCTTCCAAGGGATTCCAGTTCGCCGAAGATTTTTGTTTTTTTTCATTGATTAATCCGACTGGAACAATCCTTCCTCGTTATACCCATTCCCAATAATGAGTTCAGGATATCCAGCGCGATCTTTTTATTTTCTTTTTTTCATCGCCCGACTCATCATACCAATTCACCATTTTTTCAACTTTTCACTCTTTTTTTTTCATATTTCAAACGGGCACAATCATTATGGACCACAGGGATCCCTCTTACCTCTACCTCTCCCTTTTACCTCCACCAATCTTCCCACCTCTTTTCACTGTCTGAACTAATGATGCAGACGGAATATCTTGGACCTTCTGTTAATGAAAACAATGCCTCACTTAAACAAGTTCGCATTGCATTGCAGAATGCTTGGGATACTACTTTGCAGAAACATGCTCAGATACCCCCTTTCTCCTTTTCAACCTTAGCGTCACATTATACGTTCAATCAATAAACTAACTTTTTTTTCCGCTCATCTTTTATGTAATAAGATATTATTTTCCTTGTACGATTCATTTTACCATATTTACCATTTTGTATTATATACTTTCTCTTAATCTTTTATCATTCATTTTGTGCGTTTTTATTTTTATAACCTTGATTTTTTTTCATTGATACACCACCATTACAACATCTTTCTCGTTTTAACTTGTAGAATAATAATAATTTTAACTAATTTGTATACAAATTATTTCTTTTATTTTTTTTTATAATAGGTTTGTTAGGTCATCATTCATTACATGTCATTCCCCCAACCAAACCTTCATCACCGGGGGCACATTCTGTAGTATATTTTGAGTTAGATAGTTCACAACCTTCTTATGATATTAATTATATAACCCCATATCTATATATAAAAATATGTATCGAACAATGGAAGTGACAAATAAAACAAAGAAGGAGGTAGACCTGACGACAAAGGCCAGACGAAAACAACCCGGCGCCATAAAGTGGCGTGATTACAGTAGCCAATCAAGAATCACCACATATGCGGGCGTCCAGAGTATATAAAGGCCCAGAAATTAGACAAAGGGAGTTTTTTTCAGAGCGACGCCGTTATACGGTCGGGTTTCTCACCCCTATCCGCGATGTAGGCTTTGGATATCCGTGACGCCCGTGGTTCGACTGCCTTCGTCCGTGGTCTACCCCTACCTTCTTGGAGCTACCATCTAGACCTACCTCTGTCTCTTGCTGTCCCCGTGCGGGAATCCCATCACACACCCACAACCACGACTGCCCAGTACATTCCACATCGGGTTTACTACATATATATATATTTTTTTTATTAAAAAAAAAGTGTACATTTTCAAATAAGAAGAAGTTTTAATAGGTTTTTTCAAAAACCATCTTAGAACTATTTTAATAGGTTAAAAAACATTTATTTCAAAAGTATGAATAGAATTTATGATCGCGGGCATAAAAGGTTTAACACAATAAGGGTCGAAATAAAAAACTGTTCGTTTTTATTCAGAAAGGCAATCGCAACCCAATGACTTCCTTTCATTGTTGACGGATCTAGTTTAACAATAAAATACTTACAGTAGCGAACATCGATATATTTTGGTAGCGAATCTGACGGAAACACGCCCGCAATTTTTTTAGAAATGATAGGATCGAGCGTACCTAATCTTAAGAATTGTTTCGAATTCTTCGTAAGGTGCCAATGTAGTCGACGTATAATTTTAACGACACTCTTACATGGTTTATTGCGTGAAGATCTGTATAAGTAAGGTTCCCAATACCGTATCCCCGCTTTTAAATGGTATATTTACCTCATCCCTGACCGATTCGCTTAAAAAATGTCGAATTTCAGGAGCTTCTTCTTCGTCAT
Source organism: Cordylochernes scorpioides (assembly GCA_030710605.1). Taxonomy (NCBI): domain Eukaryota; kingdom Metazoa; phylum Arthropoda; class Arachnida; order Pseudoscorpiones; family Chernetidae; genus Cordylochernes; species Cordylochernes scorpioides. Next base: position 93,346,537 of record CP092886.1, on the reverse strand, counting down.
TTTGTTAAAACGATATAACACCCGGGGTTGTTAATATCTGTTGGCACGTTTTCATATCTGAGCCGATACCTCCTAATTTTCCCATTGAGAAAGAATGTGTGTTGTGCAAATTCACATTTTGACGCTAACGAATCTCTTTCCATGAACATAAACTTAAAATATGAGGTTTCGGTACTAGAGTAACTAATTTACCTAAATAATCACAGATATATTAAACTGTGATGGCGTCCGTTTCATTTTCAGCGTTATCTAAATTTGGTATTTCATTACCATTGCAATCAAAGTTTTGCTTTCTTCGTCTAACGATAAAACTTGCTTTTTCAAATGCTAAATTTTCTTGGTTAAAAAACCTTTTGGAACGACATCTGTGTCATATTTTGGTTCAGGAACATTGGTAATTCTTCTTTGTTCAACGTCATAATACGAAATTTCTTTAAAAGGTAAAGATTCCGGAACGTATAAGCGATCGTTTAGTTTTATCAACGCGTTTTGATCGCAGCTATGAACTAACGTCGCCTCGTTTATGTAACAATCCTGCATTACTCAATCAAACTCACTTGCCGCAGTTTCTCGATATGAATTTCGGATTGGAATTCGGATGAAGGATGAGGTTAATTGTTGATGTTAGGGCGCTCGAAAATTTCACTTCCAAAGAAATATTTGAATTTTGCGTAACGCTAGAATGTAGATACGAAGCGCACAAATCGAGGGTCGTATCAAACGCGAACAGAGTCAATCCGTTTTGAAATTCTTCTGGAGTTATATTCAATTCTCCGGAACTTAAATACCGGCCTATGTTAGAAAAGAAATTGACGAAGCTTCTGTAAAATTCTCCTTCGGAAAATTGCGGAGTAAGCGGACGGTTAGGAAGAACTCGTTGTCCGATTTTTAATGAAATATAATTTATGTTAAAATTTTTTAAATTGAACGGGTTTTTCGTGAATTATCCACTACATGCACCATTCGTCACAAATCCGACGACAATACGATTTGGTACTGGACCTGAAAATAGGTTCGGAAGGATTGCCGAATGGGTTCCGCTGGGAATCGTTAGAGTTTTTACATCTACTTTACGTATTGGATATTTTGCGACGCCTTTCTCCAAAGTTTTATTATGCGCGAGAACGACGGACGGTTAAACAGTCACTTTTAGAACGAGAACAGAGGCCTTTGTTATCTTCAGAACGAAACCTGAGTATTGGACATCAAAACAAAGGAATTTTTAGCTCTATGCAAACGAATTTTTAATGAGACGCCATTTAGCAAAAGTTTGTGCTGAAAACTTGAATCTAAATTCAATGCGCCGAAAAGTGTTATTTCTTTATTTAATTCCATAACTGCATGTCGATCTTTCAATCCCAAATTATTACCGTTTGGGTCTGTTTCATCAAAATATTTCGCCGTGTCCTTTTCAAATAAGCTAGATTTGAGAAAAGTTTTCTGCGAATTTTCGGGAATGTTTAGCAAGGCGTCTAAAATACTTCTATACCCGTAATTATTTTGCGATACGATTTGCTTTTCGTTTATAAAAACTTCTATATTCTCAAAAGCTGTATTCAGGAGATAATTTATAGGTCCGACTTCATTCGTGTCGGCTAAGGTGCTTCCATTTCTCTTAGAAATTTTAACCGCGAGTTGTAAGAATATGAACGACGGGTCGATGTAGTGTTCAAACGTGCCCGGAATATAGAATTCGATTGGACCGTCCGATAGAGTCGCTATAGGATGGACTTCTTCAAAATCGGAATTTTCTATAGCTACTTGAATCGGTAAACCCGAAAATAAGTCCAGCTCGGATTTAATACACAGAGGTTCCATCATGCGCAAATGCCCCTGTTCTGCTTTCTTCTTCGTTTACGTACAGCTTTTATACATCCGCCCTCTCCGCTTTGCAATCGTTTGAGAGCGTCTTCTTTGATATCCCTTCCTGTTTAGAATATTCGCTTTTTTATACTCTGCTTGAAATTTTCTCCGCTGCCGACATCTCCCGCTACTTTAGAAGCGGTTGATAAAAGTTTTTTTCCTAAGTATTTACCCGTGCGTTTCAAAACGGGCGTTACAGTTCGAAAAATATTTTCGAACCATCCCCTTCCTGCCTGTTTGACGTAATAATATGCATTTTACCTCCCTGTTGCAGCGCGTAATACTGACAGCACGTATGCGGGTCGATAGAGCGATTTTTATGCATCGTCATCTCGTTTGAAATGCAAAGTCATGCTGACGCTCTCGCCTAAGAATAATACAAAATCGCCGTAGCGGTCTCTTATATTTATTTCGATCGTCTGAAACTCTCTCTTATTAACGGGTTTATAGAACAAAGTTTCAAAGTTTACGCTACCTTTGTCTCGAGGAAGAAATACGGGCCGAAGTAGTGGCTAATCCGAATCTCCCACAATCCCAAACTTACATATATCGGAGTTAACAAAAACCGATTGTATAGCCTTATCCGTTCGCTCTCGATTGATCGGCTCGGTCGATATTGTCTTTTGTTCTTCAATGAAGATCCCTAATGGTAATAAAGTTATTGCTTGGTGGAATTTGAGATAATTATATAAATTCACAGAAATGATCAATTTATGATTAGGAGGTAAATTCAAAGTTGAAATGTCATTCTGAAATTCGAACTATCCGTCGTTTTTAATGTTGTGACTCCACAATAATTTGACGCTTTCCTCTGGTAGTCCTCAACTTTCACTAGGTCCTGGTTCCACTTGAGACGTCCTGGGAGAACGCCTTTTGATCCCAAACTTTGTCTTTACTGTCCCGTGCGGACTTTCCACTCTGCACGCCTTGCCATTCAACCTCGACTGCTTCCAACTCACTTGTTGGCTTACCCGGGTTTATGACATATATATAAGTATAATTATATATATTTTATATGAAAGATAGTTAGTATTAGAGAAGGTGTAATGCTAATTAAGAACCAATTAGAAAAATATTACTTCTAAGGTATCAAAATGGTTTTGTATTTTAAGTAACAACATATGGTTATAAAAGTTCACGCTCTAACATCAGCAGTTACGCGTCATAGAAGCAGAACATGGGGAAAAAAACAATTGAAGATATTAGAAAAAAATAATAAAAAGAATAAAGGCAGAACCGTGTTAATCTTTTATAAAACATTTAACGGAAAAAACGAAAGAAATTTGCATTTTTTTAAATATATTTTTTTGTCTTAATAACACCTTTGATAAAATATCAGTGGGAATATAGGAGTCGAATTTGTTTTTTTTTCTGTTAATTGAAACCATAATGGTTCAACCAGGATGGAAAGAGATTGGTACCGGGCCAGGTCTTATCAAGAGTAAACCCAGCGAGAGTTTCGACCCTGCTACCTGACTCTCATACCAATCACTTCGACCAATGAATATTGATATATGAATTAATATTTAAAAAGGGAGTAGTGAAAAGAGTTTAAAAACTAATTAAAATTCTTGCCGTTGTGGGTGGTGGGAATTAGGACAGTGTGTGTATGTTAACTTGTTTATGTGTGGGTTACTGTGTGTGTATGCGTTCATGTGTACTTTTTAGAGTGCATGTGTGTGTGTGTTTGTGTTCAAGTGTGTGTCGTAGCTGTTATAAGTCAACGGTTTACACCACTATACCACTACTAATGTTCAAGTGTGTGTGATTTTTATTATACTGAAGTTATAAATATGAGTTCGATCCAAGAACCATTACGTGTGAATATTTTGGGTGTATAGCGAAATATCGAAATACTTTAGTCGGTTGACAAAAGATGGTAATAAAATTTAATATTCCATAGGAAATTTATATTACCATACTTATCTCTAAGAACAAGGATTAAATGAATTAAAACTATAAGAGAAAGTTTAATTTAAACTAAAATAAAATTGGTAAGTTGATAAAAATGTGTGATTGGCGAATATTTTAAAAGTAAATTTAAAAGTAATGAATTAAATTTATAATATGCTTTAAAATAGAGTAAAAATTGATAAATGAGAGTGTAAAAGATTTAAAAATTGAATTCAAATGATACAAAAAGTAAAATCTGAATTTAAAATGATTGAAGAGAACATAAATAGAAATTTATGGGGAATCAAGTTATGAGCTTGAGGAGAAAGTTATGTGTTATGTTCGCAATAAATGAATCATCAAACATCAAAAGATGTTTATTTACTCGAGCCGTAGTACAAAACTGTCCTTTGGCGGGCGCCTCCTCATTGGTTGGCAGGCCGCCAAGCCATTACGGTGAGGGAAGATTTCCGCCACCGTGTTTCCAGCCGATCTCTGCAGCTGTTCTATCACATCCCCCTTTCTTTTATTTACAAATCTTTAAATAATATCTATGGGGAACTTCTCACCGGCTTAATATGCGGGATTTTCGGCTGTGTCGTTGGGGTGTTGACAGCTTTATCCTGAAATATAATTTCTTTTTGGGGGAGAGATTGCTCGGTCGTTTCGTTGGAATGGTGGGTTGGTTCCTCCATCTTTGCTCTTTGTTGCTTCTATCTGGACAGACTTCTTACCTTCTTCGTTGTGGTCTCCTTCGTTGTGGTCATCCTGTCGGCATAATTATGATGATGAAAGATCCTGTCGACTCTTCTGTGATAAGGTCCTGTCGACTTATCTGTGATAAGGTCCTGTCGACTTATCTGTGATAAGGTATCCTGTCGACTCTCGCTATAGCTGTGGTAACCGAGGGTCAAACCTGTAGTAACCGAGAGAGACAGTCAGGGCGTGGAGAGTTTTCCAGTACCTCATAGACTAAGGCGAAATATCGAAATATTTTAGTTGTTTGATAAATTGTCAGTACATTCATATCAAAATATTTATTTCTAGGATTAAATATGAAGTGAATTAAACTAAAAGTGAGATTGGGAGAAAGAATAAAGAAAATTTTAAAAATGTTTGTTGTTGTTGTTGTAGGAGGAAGTATGTGAGACAGATTGTGTGTATGTCCTTTAGCGCATGTGTGTGTATTGTCCATTATAATATTCGTAATGAGTTAAAAGTCACAAACACAAGAATGCATACACACACTTAATCTTTAGAAAATACACATAAACACACACACAAACTAATACACATACAACACATACATATAAAAACTAACATACACACAGTGTCATAATTCCAACCACACACAACAAAAGCAAAATTTTATTATTTTTAAATATTTTTCAACTCTTTCTTCTATTTTAATTCAAATATTCATTGGTCGAAGAAATTGGTAGGTGAGTAAACTAGCAGGGATGAAACTCCTGCCGGGTTATTTTTGACAAGTCCCGGCCCGGTACCAATCTCTTTCTATCCTAGTCGAACCATTATGGTTTCCAACAAAACAACACAAAATATTTGACTCCATCTTACAATATAATTTTTATAGTATTAAAAGTGTTTTCCACACAAAAAAAAAAATTATAAAATTACACAAAATATTAGTTACGAAAATATTGAAAAAATTTATTTCTTAATAAATTTAAATTGTTTGATAAAAAGATTACATGGTTCTGCCTTTGCCCTTTTTCCTACTCTAATATCTTCAATTCTTCCTTTTTTCTATGTTCTGCTTAAATGACGTGTAACGACCGAAGTAATAATCGTGAACTTGTTATAGCCCTATATTGTTACATAAATAATAAAAACATTTTTGATACCCAAATAATAATATTCAATAATTTTTAATCATCATTAATTTACAACTATTTTTCATAAAAATTATATTTAATTCTACTTATTCGTTCAGTAATAGCTTGCTATACTGACATTATACTCTCAATACGACATTATACTCTTTATCAACATCGAAATTTTCTATAACTTTCCTTGAAAAAATATTATAAAACCTTATATATATATTGTTACATCATGATTAATGGCGTATTTATTATATTATTTTTAATATATTTGAAATTTAAATTATATATTTATTTATTTTTATATTCTATGATATTTATTTAAAACAGATTATTTTTAGATTATCATCATTTGTATTTAGGTACACTGTGACTTCACTGCTCTCTTTGATGTGAGAAAATAAATAAATTATTCTGGTGGCTACATAAAGTAGACTTATCTCATTATTCCCTTTTATAAATTTGTAGGATGGTTGAAACACGCTCTGGTAAGATGCAAGACCCAGCACAGGAGAGAATCAAGGCTGAAGAGTCTGCCAAGCCGCAACCTGGTGCAACAATTGGTAGAGATGCTAGTTCCGACCCAGTTGTCCTGAATCCCAACATCGACATCCCCAAGTATGATGGAACAGAAGACCCTCGCCCATGGATTGAATCTCTTGAAGAAATTGGCTTCCTGTACCATTGGGCAGACTACATTATCTCCCGTTATGCTGCCATGAATATGATTGGTAGCGCCAAAACCTGGCTGAACCTACACAAAGTAAATTTCACCAGCTGGGAAAATTTCAAGAGCCGCCTAATTGAGGATTTTGCCTCAGACGCCAACAAAGAAGAAATGAGGATGAGATTAAACAGGATACAACAGTGGAATGAACCTGCAATCAGGTTCGCAGAGGATATCCTTGTACTGTGCAACAAGGTCGACCCCCAAATGGAAGAAGAGACTAAAATAAACTGGGTTATTGGAGGGTTAAAGAAAGAATACTCTTTTGCCCTTCACCTAAACCCTCCTAAAAATACCAATGAACTTCTAGAAATTTGTAAAAAGCTGGATTTGTTCGAAAAGAATTACCAAGAACGTGCAGAAAAATCAAAAGCTCTTTATAATGGACCACGCTCTCTCGTCCCCATCATCAAGAGCAATGGAAGAATGCTACGTCGTTCAGAAGACCATATCAGAACACCTCCAAGCCCCAGGCCCCCGCTCCGAGGTACTACCAGAACACCTCCAAGCCCCAGGCCCCCACTCCGAGGTATTACCAGAACAAGCCTCTGCCCCAGGTATCTGCCCCTAGACGATCTTACACTCCCAATCCTGAGCCAAAACCGGTCTACCCAAGTAAAACATACAATAAGAATTCAAATAGGAATAGGACAGAAGACGGGAGACCAATATGTTTCAAGTGTAACAAGCCAGGACACGTAGCGCGGTATTGCAGAGTCAGGTTTGTAAGAATTGTGGAAGAGGACCCCATAGTTACACAAGACAAGGTCGAAGAAGAAATCCGAATGGATAATGGAACTCAGAAGTCGAGACCTCTGCTCTACTCTGACGTAAGTAATAGCCCGTACTCGAGTATCCCTACAAGGAATAGATATGCTGCATTAGAAGATTTAAACTAAACATCGCGCCTTACTCCGTCAATCAAAGCAAGTCGACCATAAATGGAATTAAAAAGTTAGACCCCAAATATAAAATGAACATTAACGTGGATAGAATCGGTATCTGCGAAGCTTTGATTGATACAGGCGCCGATCTTTCAGTGGTCGACCTTAGTACAGCTCTTAACACAGGTCTTGAAATAATAAATCCTGATAAAATGTGCTCCGGACCCGATGGCAAAGAATTAGATATCGTAGGAAATATTATTTTAAATATAAAATTTGATGACAAAACAATTACACATCAATTTGTGATAATGAGAACATATTTGCGAATATTTATACTTGGACGTGATTTTCTTAAGAAAATGAACGCAAAAATTGATTGTCAGCGTGAAATAATCAAATATGACTTGACGGAAAATCGTGACGTAATCAAATATCAACAGAAGAAAATAAAAAGTGCAAAGGATGCCATTATACCAGAACTTTCTATTAAATTGATTAATGCATTTGTGGAAGCAGAGGATGGCGAATACATCATCGAGGAGAACCATAAAATGTTTCAAACAAATGGACTTCGACTAGCGAGAAGCTTAATAAATGTTGTGAATAAGGAAACATATATCTGGATAACAAACCCTTACCCTCGACCATTAAAAATATTAAAAAACCAAACATTGTGCTTTGGAAGCCAGCCAGCCGAAGTGAATCTTATGGAAGAAAGTGAACAAAAAGAGCATGAAGAACCCCAATTTCAGATAAACGAAAATTTAGCATATACGGAAAAGGAGCAATTGAAACAAGTTTTGGAAAGGTACGAGGATTTGTTTTCGTCGGGATTAGGAAGATCCAACTTAGCGAAACATCGGATCGATACAGAAGGCGCGAAACCGATCAAACACAAGCCGTATAGGGTGAGCGCGAAAGAGCGAGAAATCATAAAAGAACAAATTGATGAAAGGCTCAGAGACGGCATAATTAGACCATCCTCGAGTCCATGGTCCTTCCCTGTAATCTTGGTCAAGAAGCGAGATGGTAAGTACAGATTTTGCGTTGACTACAGAAAATTGAATGATGTAACAGTGAAGGATGTTTACCCAATTCCCAGAATTGATGAAGTATTGGATACACTTCAAGGATCCAAATACTTTTCAGCAATTGACCTTAAATCAGGATATTGGCAAGTAGAGGTTGAGGAGAAAGATAAAGAAAAGACAGCCTTCACTACAGCACATGGCCTATATGAGTTCAACGTAATGCCCTTTGGTCTATGCAATGCCCCTGCTACATTTGAGAGGAACATGGAAAATATGCTTGGTAATCTTAGATGGCAAATTTGCTTATGTTATCTAGATGACGTAATCATTTATAGCTCGGATTTTTCAACACATCTCAAAAGAATAGAAGCTGTTTTAAAATGTTTTCGCGAGGCTAATTTAAAATTGAACAACAAAAAATGCCAATTTGCTTTCGAAGAACTGGAGATTCTTGGCCATATAACTAATCAACATGGTATAAAACCAGCGGAGCATAATATCAAGGCTATTAGAGATTTTCCTCGGCCCAAAAAGATAAAAGAAGTTCAATCATTTTTAGGAATGTGCTCATATTATAGAAAATTTATCAAAGGTTTTTCAAAAATTGCCGATCCATTAACCAGTCTTATAAAAAAGAATGTACCTTTTACCTGGACAGAAAATCAAGAAAAAGCATTTCAAACCCTTAAAGTAGCATTGATAAATCCTCCAATCTTAGGGCACTTTGACCCGAATGCAATTACTTACATTCATACTGACGCATCTAACATCGGCCTGGGTGCAACATTAGTCCAAAAGTTCGGCGATAAAGAAAAAGTTATCTCATATTTAAGTCGAACACTGAGCAAACCTGAGCAAAATTATTCGACTACCGAAAAAGAATGTCTAGCTGTTGTGTGGTCAATATCCAAGTTACGACCCTACCTATATGGAAGGCACTTCAAAATCGTAACTGATCATCACGCACTATGCTGGCTTAAGAATCTGAAAGATCCGACCGGCCGATTAGCACGATGGGCACTTAAGATTCAGGAATATAATTTCGAAATCATACATAAATCGGGTAAAAAACATCTGGACGCTGATGGTCTATCTAGAGGACCCTTACCTGAAAACGAATGGGACGAAGATTATGAAAGACTATTTCTGAATCAAATAATAGACGAAAAGGATGGTTTTATTGAGAATATTAAGGAGAACCTTAGTGGAAACAAGCGTTCAATTACACAGAACTTCAAAGAAGAAAATGGGTGTCTCTACAAGAAAAATCCAAATCCTGAAGGTAGGGCATGGTTGCTGGTAGTGCCAAAGAAGAGAAGGAAGGAAGTCATGAGTGAATACCACAACCATATGCTGAATGGCCATCTGGGCGTCGCCAGAACCACTTACCGATTGAAGAATAAATACTATTGGCCTTCCATGTTGAAAGATGTTTCAGAATTTGTAAAGACGTGCCATCTTTGCCAAAGTCGGAAAGGTTCAAATCACTTGCCTTCTGGACTTCTACAACCTATTCCCCCAGCTAACTACCCTTTAGAAAGAATCGGAATTGACTTTGTTGGCCCCTTGCCTTCAACGAAAAGAAGAAGGAAGTGGATAATTGTGTTGACTGATTATTATACCAAGTATGCTGAAACAAAGGCAGTATCAGAAGCAACCGTGAAAGAAGTTTCTACATTTTTAATCGAACATATTATTTTACGTCACGGGGCCCCAAGATTTCTTATTAGCGATAGAGGTTCACAATTCACTAGCAATTTGATGAAGGAGGTAATGAAAATGTGCAAAGTGAAACACTGCTTCACAACGAGCTACCACCCCCAGACTAACGGACTAACGGAACGGCTAAATAGAACTTTAATCAATATGATCAGCATGTATGTGAACACAGACCAAAAGAACTGGGATGAAATCCTCCCTTTTATCACCCACGCGTATAATACCACGATTCAAGAAACCACAGGCTACTCCCCATTTTTCCTGTTGTTTGGAAGGGAACCCATGTCCCTCTTAGACGACGAGAATATCCCAACGGACAGTAACATGGACGATTACGACGAATATATAGAAAACTACTTAGATAAAATAGCAAGGACGAGACAGGTAGTCATTAACAACACAGAGAAGACTCAGGAAAGAATGAAAAGAAACTATGACAAAAAACACAATGAGAAAATCTATGAACCAGGACATTTAGTGGCAGTTTGGACACCAGTCAGGAAAATCGGAAAATGCGAAAAACTATTGAGAAAATATTTTGGCCCATATCGAATATTAAAGAAGCTGTCTAACGTAAATTACTTAATTGAGCCGAAAGATAATCCTGGCCAAGACCCATTGATTGTCCATGTCTCAAGACTCAAACCCTATTTTGAGAGAATTGATGAGGTAACTCACGAGGACGTGACGACCTCTGGAGAGGGGGAAGTGTTACATCATGATTAATGGCGTATTTATTATATTATTTTTAATATATTTGAAATTTAAATTATATATTTATTTATTTTTATATTCTATGATATTTATTTAAAACAGATTATTTTTAGATTATCATCATTTGTATTTAGGTACACTGTGACTTCACTGCTCTCTTTGATGTGAGAAAATAAATAAATTATTCTGGTGGCTACATAAAGTAGACTTATCTCATTATTCCCTTTTATAAATTTGTAGGATGGTTGAAACACGCTCTGGTAAGATGCAAGACCCAGCACAGGAGAGAATCAAGGCTGAAGAGTCTGCCAAGCCGCAACCTGGTGCAACAATATATATATATATATATTATATATATATATATATTATATATATATATTATTTAAAAATGCCTATTTTGGATCAAAAAGTTTTATTTCCGATATTTCGTGTGGCAACTCGCCAAACTTCTTCGGGGAACAAGATTGTTTTGATATAAGCTCGCGTATCAATTCACGCGTATGTACAACTGCTATATAATTTTTAAAATATCTAAAATCTACAATATGAATGTTTATAAATATAATTAATAATAAAAAATGATATATAAAATATTAATATATAGAGAATAAATAAATATATACATTTAAAACATTTCACCTTTTCAGAAAGAATTACCTCATACTATTCCCAACCTCACAGCAGCAATAGAAATAATTTCAAGAACTCAAATAACAGAAAACAGTCGCCTGGTCTCGTTTGATGTTAAATCGCTATATATCCCACATAATGAAGCTATTACAGAAATTTCAGAATTCTTAAATGCCCACCCCAACATACCATTATCTATACCAAAGGAAGCCCTCATAGACTTACTCAAACTGCGCCTATCATTCAACTACTTTAATTACAAGAATCAATACTACAAACAGATCAAAGGCCTCCCGATGGGCAACCCAATATCTTCAGCTCTGGCAAACATTTTCATGAATAATATTGACCAATTAATAATAGATAATAAGCAGCTAAAAATAACATTCTGGAAAAGATATATTGACGATATTCTTTGCATAACCGAAAACAACAATACAATAAGCATTCTGAATTTCTTGAACAATATAAAACCATTTCTCACATTTACACATGAAATAGAAGAAAAAAAACTCTTTATCATTCTTAGATATAATTCTCACCAGAAACAGCTCTAAAATAGAAACAGGCATTTACCGCAAGCCGACTCACACAGGTGGTTACTTGAATTTCAGCTCATTCGGCCCTATTAACCATAAAATATCTGTCATAAAAACCCTATCAAAAAGGATATCTACTCATTGCTCTAATAATCTAGAAAAAGTACAACAAGAAAGAATAATCTGATATCTAAGTAAAAGGTTTATGGAGATGAGTATCTTTTATTCTGGTCTTCTCAAGCTTTCGGGCTTGTCCGCCCTTCTACAGGAGAAACATATACTATATAACGAGAAAAATATAACGCCGCTTGATGCTAAAACTATTATGATTCTATGTACATATATATATATATATATATATATATATACACTAGGATGTTTTTGCATATTATTTTTTACTTAAGATATGTTTTTTATTTGGTTAAAGTATTTACATATTTTACTATTGTTTGTTATATTTTATGAATTATCTTATAGGTTCGGAATTCTAATATTTAAGTTAGTTTTATAATGGTTTTTGGCTATTGCATATAAGTTACTTATACTATTGTTGATATTATTAGCTGGTACTAGGATATATTGTGTTATATGTTTCGGGCAAATCTATTTTTCTATTGATGCTATTGTGTTTTCTGGATAATAAAGATTCAATTATAAACCTTTGATATTTGCTGTTTATGTTATTGTAATGTATTATGGGTTCTTCTAATGCGAAAGTGTGGCCTGTTTCTTTGCAGTGTTGGAAAATTAGGGATCTATTGTCTTGATTTATTATGTTGCGTTTATGTTCATATATTCTATTGCTGACTCTCCTTCCTGTCTCCCCCACGTATTTGGCTTGGCAGTTGTTGCATTCTATGGAATATATTGCTTCTTTTTTGTTAGTGGGTTTTATGATATTAGAATTATTTTTAGATAGTGGATTTTTAATGATGGAGCCTATGTTAGGGGAATTACTGTAATGTGTTTGGATGCCGAAGTTTTTTAAGTAGTTGGCTATTGTTGTAGCTGTTTGTGAGTATGGAATGTAACATATTGCTCTGTAAATATCTGTGGTTTTGTTTATTGGGTTATTGATTGTTATATTTTTGTGGAAATGTTTTAATATAAAGGTAATTGGGTATCCTGCTTGCTGGAGATTATTTATGATGTTCTGTGTTTCAATCGTTTTTGAATTCTGTTGCGAGCAATGGGTGTGTATTCTTTTGGTTAGTGTTTTAATTGTGTTTATCTTATGGCTTAGTGGGCAATATGAGGTGAAATGTATATAATTTGGTTCGAAACTTGGCTTGTAGTATACGGAGGTATGTAATCTGTTTTGTGACCTTATGATATTAATGTCTAAGAATGGTAGTTTATTGTTTTTTTCAAATTCTATTGTAAATTTGATTTTAGGGTGGTAGTTATTTAATGAGGTTAATATGTGGTTAACTTTGTTAGCTGTGCATCTATATATTTTTCTCGTTATATAGTATATGTTTCTCCTGTAGAAGGGCGGACAAGCCCGAAAGCTTGAGAAGACCAGAATAAAAGATACTCATCTCCATAAACTTTTTACTTAGATATCAGATATCTAAAGGAGATTTAAATTTATTCAAGAAAGAATAATACTAATGAATGAATTACAAAGCAATTGTTATCCCACAGAATTTATCAAAAGACAATTCTACAGATCAACATTCATCCCTCCTTCCAATAGCCAATCTCATAAATCATATTGCACACTTCCGTACAGCTACGGCATCGAAAGAATCAGTAGAGCCCTCAAGAAGTATAACATCAAGACGATATACCAGACACCATCCAACTTAAAAACACTTCTCCGCCATCCCGATACCAAACATAACACAAACAACAGTCAAAAATCCAACCTCATTTACAGAATCCCGTGCCGATCTTGCCCAGCCTCATACATAGGAGAGACAGAGAGAGAAAGAACCAATCAACACCGGACAGCCCTTCAAAACTATAGCCCTCTTTCCCTTTTAGTAGACCACGCACTGAAACAGGACCACATACCAAATTTTGACTCAACTGAAATAGTATATCAAAATATCAAGGACAAACATTCAAGACTTTTTCTAGAAAGCTGGACCTCAATAGAAGATAAAAACAGTATCAATCGAAAAATAGACATTCCGCAATTATACTTACAATTTAAAACCATAAAGCCCACTACTATACATATATATATAACAAATTACTGATTTTCAATTCTTTTATTTTAAATGTATATATTTATTTATTCTCTATATATTAATATTTTATATATCATTTTTTATCATTAATTATATTTATAAACATGCATATTGTAGATTTTAGATATTTTAAAAATTATATAGCAGTTGTACATACGCGTGAATTGATACGCGAGCTTATCAAAACAATCTTGTTCCCCGAAGAAGTTTGGCGAGTTGCCACACGAAATATCGGAAATAAAACTTTTTGATTCAAAATAGGCATTTTTAAATAATATAATAAATGGATTGCTCTATTTTCAAACACACATATATATATATATATATATATATATATGTGTGTGTGTGTGTGATGAGGTCTGTTAGCCTCTAGTAGAATCCTGTCGACTATAAATGTGATGAGGTTTCCAGTCGACTTAATCTATGGTGTGCGATCCTGTCGACTCTCGCTATACTGTGTTGACCGAGAGGAACAGTCAGGATAAGGAGTTTTCCAGTACCTCTCTGCACCTTGGAAGACCTTTTACAGTTCTCACAAAGTACAGGCAATCGTGGTCGAGGCAGAGTGGAAAGCTTTGAAATGTCCATACACTTCGTTTTTTTACGAAGACACAGTTGCACTAAGAAATTTCCGTGAACAGATAAAAGTTGAGCTAGGAGCGAAAGATGGAGATAGAAGAGTTCTTACTGGTCTACATGGTGGATGAGATGGACCTTGGGTACAACCGACGCGTGCTCACGCTGATGGTTAAGTAAATGTATTTTTGGCTAGGATGGAGGCTTTATATTCCTTTTCTGAGATAGGGAGTATTGCATTTCACCCGATGTGAAGAGCGTGGATCGTCTGGCGAAATTCTAAACTGGCGCCGTCCTGACAGTTTCCAATCTAATTATAGATGTTGTTTTGTGACTTCCATCTATCTCGAATTCAGACGGTTTTGACTTCTATCTCTTTAGCTCAACTCTTAATCTATTACAGAGTTGTCTTTTTTTATCGTCAGTTTGTACAAAGTACATTACATATGATGATGTAATGACACATGTCAATAATGCGTATAATCATTTACAGATGTGTTTCTATTATACAACATTAAAATATTGTTATAAGTTATATACAATATGGGGTTGTTGGCTTAAATTACCATATATATATATATATATATATATACAACCCCAGTTTGTTATCCTGTTGGATATGAATGTAGTGTGGCTTGTTGGTTGCAGTCCTGGTGGCCACAATGTTTAGAGTGGTTTCAGGCGTGGAATTGGGATTACACAAAAGGACGAGGCATGTTGGATGTCTCCACAGAGATGGCGAGAGAGCAAGTGTAGTCGACACCGGTCATGACAGATCTGTTGAGAGGGGTCAGTCAATCATCGTTTCTTAAAGCGGACTAATCTGTTTGAGCAAGAAGAGGGCACACCTGGGAACCCGACTTGTTTTCGGACCTTTTTCCTCCACTGACGCCGGCCGTCATTCACTCAAAATTTTATTTCTGCCACCTTGGCAATTACATTATAACTATACAACACATGGACACATAGGTATATATTTGAATATATTACCGAATAAATATATGTCGAATCCTGTCGTTGTGGAATCCTGTCGACTCTTGTCGAAACCTGTCGTTGTGTCGTTGAGTCTCTCACTGTGGTGTGGTAACCGAGAGGGGCAAACCTGTAGTAACCGAGAGGGACAGTCAGAGATACCAGGTCATATCTCTTTTAATTGTAGAAGGCGCATAACTAAAGGTATTCGATGTAAGAAGAAGCATCTTGATATTTTATTCCCTCTTAATGCTCCTGGACGAGAGTCAACGGATGAAGACAAGGAACAAGTGGAAGACTGTGACGCTTTCCTACAGTAGAAAACGGAGTTTCATTCTCCGGTCTTTGCACTTCGTCTCTGATTCTGCACGGACTCTGAAGATTATGGTCGAAGGTGCGAATTCGGCGAAAGTAGTACGTGCCCTCCTTGACACAGGTTCCCAACGATCCTATATTTTGTCTAAAACTGCCCACGATCTCGGAATATCTCCCATTGGCCAATAATCACTTGAACATGTGTTGTTTGGAGGTCATACTAGTGAAAGTGTCCACCGAGAATACAGAGTCACTTTTGGTCAAGCATCAGGGATTTTAAGATGGTCGCGAAGCTTCTTGACCAACAAAAAATCTGTGGTAATCTACCAAGATTGAGCCGCGGGCCATGGTTGAAAGAACTCATAGCCCGCACAATCTGTGTTCCTGATCTTAGAGAAAATGACATGGAAATTGAAATACTTCTAGGATGCGATGTGTTGGGATCTATTTTGATGATGAAATCTTGTGTGTGAACTTGCATCAGTGTTTTGTGAAACGATTACCAGATTTTTCTACGCATTCGTGATAGTGACAAATAATTTCAAATAGGGCGTTAACATAAAATGGTCATATGAAAATGATATTTTCAAAATTTTAAGAAATTGATTAAGAAAATGGGTGTTTTGGTATAAGATAAAATATTGATAAAACACAAATAAATTTAGAATTATGATGAATAAGAGTAATTTGAAAATAATAATAATAATATTTTTTTTTTAAGTTGTGTATATTTGGGTACTGCCCTTTTAGCTAAGTTTAGGAAAGACATGTAAAATTAGTAAGTTGATAAAAATGTGTGATTTGCGATTTTTTTAAAAGTAAAATTGAGAGTAATGAATTAAAATTTATAATTTGATTTAAAATAAAGTAGAATTGATAAATGAGAGGGTAAAAGTGTTTTAATGTACATGCATACAAAGTTCAAAACAACAACTACTCATCCGTGCAGGCCCGGTCACGCTCCGCCTCGGCACGTGGAAAAACATACAATATTCCCAACACATCCCCTGTTAGCACCTTTTCTTTGAAGTTTCTTCTAGAAAGAACGAGCTGACTCAATTCGATTCGATTCGATTTATTTCAATCAACAAAAGGGAATTACATTACGATTTAATGCGATTTAGTTGTATATATAAGAGTATATATATCTTCAACCTGTTCTGATAATCCAGAAAGGACCTCTGGGACGTTTGATCTCCATTTCCTAAGAGAAAATCCGGCTGAATAAAGAAGATTATTGACTTCACGAATATGACATGTACTTCTTCAATTGTGTCTGCACCAGAAAGCAAGTCATCAACATAAAAGTCGGTTTGTACTATTTTTGAGGCCACTGGGAAAGTTGACACCTTGTCCCTTGCAAGTTGATGTAGGGTACGCATGGCGAGATATGGCGCACAAGACAATCCATATGTCACAGTCAGTAGTCTATAATCCAATAAAGGATCTGATGGGTTTTTTCTCAATAAAATTATCTGGAAATCACAATCCCTAGAATCGAGTCTTACTTGGCGATACATTTTCTCTATATCTTCTGAAAAAGCTATTGGGCGTGTTCGAAATCTTATCAGAATGTTGAAGATATCCTGTTGTAGTTTTGGTCTTACATGAAGAAAGTCATTTAGAGATTTGCTATTTCTAGTTTTGCAAGATGCATCAAAAAAAAAAAAACTCTCAATTTAGTGGTAGTGCTTTGCTCCTTATAAACACAATGATGAGGTATATAATAACATTGTCCTGAAGGTGTATCCAGCTCATCACTGGGAATAAGCTCCATATGATTGATTAAAATATATTCGTCCATAAAATCACAATATCGTTCCAGGATACTTGGAGATTTTTGTAATTTTCTTTCAAGTGATAGAAATCGTTTCAGAGCATTGATCCTAGATTCGCCAAGAGTTGGCAATGTTCTAAATGGCACTCCAACAGAGTACCTTCCATCTTCCAGAATTTTGAGGTTATTAATATATATTTCTTCACACAAAATTTCTTCTCTGGTTAAAGATTTGGCAGAAGGTACTGACTCCAGCTCCCAGAATATTTTGAGAAAATCATCTTGTTCCTCCGACACGAACATATTTATATCTTGATTGGAATTTTCACCTGACAGTAATATTTTACCTGTAAGTAACCATCCCAATTTGGATCAGCACGCAGTGGGTCCAGATAAATTTTGGAATCTAACCTTCCCGTTAAATAAGCATGGAGCAAGCTCTGCTCCTATCACTAAATTAATCTGGCTAGATTTGTCAAAATTGGGGTCAGCCAGCAGAAGATATTTCAAATAAGGCCAATTATCCTTTTCTATAAAGAAATGGGGCAATTCTGATGTGATCTTATCAATGACTATAGGATTGGCGTTGAATATTAGGTTTGAGAAATGTGGGCTAAATTGGAGAGAGACCTCACCCATTGATTGTTCTACAAGTTTGTTTCCCAAACCAAAAACTGTAGTTTTACATTCAGCAAGAGGAAGATTTAATTTCTTTCGACAACTATTTGTTATAAGACACCTTTGAGAGCCTCTATCAATGAGGGCTCTACATATTTGTAGAACCCCGTTTTCCGATTTGACCTTTATTAAAGACGTAGAGAGTAATATTCGATCATGACTTTTGTTGTCTGCAAAACATGAGACACTGGCATGGGTCAATGGAGATATGTCCGCAACAGGACTTAACATTTCTGGTTTGAACTGATGCAAAAGAGTATGATGTCTCTTATTACATGATTTGCAATTTTGTGTGAAGACGCATGACGATACTCTGAGGTTAGATCTTAGTTGTAACATAGACGATTATCTTTTACAAATGTCCATCTTTCAGGTAACATCATACCATTGAACTTAGGAAATTTTAACAAAAAATGGTCACCTTTACATAAGACGCATGACTTGACTCTGCTATCTATACTAGAGCCAGAGGCAAATGTTGCTGAATGAGAATGAGTGGATTTATTTATTTTGTAGAAGTGTTTTGAATTTTCTTTATTCTGAAAACTCCCGAGACATCCAGCAAATCTTTCCAGGAAAGAAATCATCTTTTCATAAGATGGATATTCTTTCTCAAGCAAACTCATCTCCCATTCCTTTCTTATTGACCGATCAAGTTTTGATTGAATTTTATGAATTAAAATCATATCTAATAAATTATTACGTTCCAATCCGAGGATAGAGAGATTCTGAATGCTTTCGTTACAAGTGTCCAGGAGATCAAGTAAATCTTTAGTCGATTATTGTTTTACATTTTTAGATCATACAAATTTTGAATTTGTTTAAAAGCCAATTCACTTTTTTTGTCGAATCTATTGACCAAGGTTTGCCAGGCAATAGGATAATTTTCATCAGAAATATTGAACGCCCTAATAAGTCTAGCGGCATTTCCTTTTAGTGAAAAATTTAAATATTGAAGTTTTTGAAAATTTCCCAGTGTTGGAATTTGATCAATAGATCTAATAAAAATTTCCTTAAAACTCAGCCAATCTGAAATATCACCACTAAAGGTGGGCAATTGAAATTTGGGAAGTTCTAAATTGGTTTCACCAGAAAATGTATTTTTATTTAAATTTCCAAGCGATCTATTTATTTTTATCAAAAAAAAAATGATTTTAGACTTTGCCTCAAAGGATACCTTAAATTTTTCTCAGCATTAATGCCTTTATATTTTACTAATTCCACATATTGATCATCAAAGCTAGCTTTTAAATTTAACAAGTCTTCTTTATTTTGCATAAGTGCGTATTTATCATTGCCTTCTAAATTATATTCTACATCTGCTTTTCTCAATTCTAAACTTTTAATCAGAGATTCAAAAATTAAGATTTCTGTTTCCATATTTTAAAGATTAGTATTCAAAACCTTACCTTTCTTTATTTCTATGGCTTCTAAAAACTTTCTATTTCTTCTACTTCTTTCCCGGGTTTCGGCACCAAAAAATGTTAGCACGTTTTCTTTGAAGTTTATTCTAGAATGAACCAGCTGACTCAATTCGATTCATTTCAATCAACAAAAGGGAATTACATTACGATTTATTGCGATTTAGTTGTATATATAAGACAAAAGAAAACAGAAGAAGAAAAAAAAACAACAAAAAGAATGATGATAAGTAACAATAAAATTCTATGAATATGAATTATAATTAATTAATAAAATACAATAATAATAAAAATAATAAAACCTAACATATAGATTACTATAATAATGATAATAAAAAAACCTAACATCCCCCTTTTTAATATTTGAAATATATATACATTACAAATTTTAAATGCATAATATAATTAATAATGAAGGCGATCCACGGGTTTAATAATTAGTCCACTCCGGGTTCATATCTGACCGTCTTCTGAGTCGTTAGAGGGATAATCCACAACTGGGGTATTTTCATTTTCACCAGTTCCTCCCCCGAAAAGGTCGGCGTCGATGGGTCGGCTGGATATTGCACTGTATCTCCTTTTCGTAGATGGAACCTGTTTCGACGTACAGTCTCAACTGTAGTATCAACCATATATGACCTTGGTGTCGATGCTTTCTGCTTTACAATTCCCCAGATTCGCATATCTGTTATCCAAACCGTGTCACCTTCGGATAGCTCCTCCATGTCCGTAGCTTCGCAGCAACGATCATATCTGGATTTCATATCCTTTCTCCTTCTCCCCTCCTTTCTTTTCAGGGTCTGAGAGTCCACCAACCATGGATTAAGATTCTCTGGTGCAACTGGCAAGGTTGTTCGGAGTTTACGTCCCATGAAAAGTTAGCAGGGGTGTAACCGTTCTCCAAAGGGGTCGATCGATACTCCAGGAGTCCAAGCGATGGGTCTTAAATTTTCTTGAGGATCAACTTAGCAATTTTCACACCTGCTTCTGACATCCCATTGCTCTGCGGGAATCGAGGACTTGAAGTGACATGTGTGAATCCGTACTGCCTTGCGAAATTTTCAAATTCACGAGCAGTTCCAAATTGCGTCCCATTATCGCTTACAACAGAGTCTGGTATTCCATGTCGGGGGCAAATATGGATTTGCAACTACGCACCACCACATTGGCTGTGATCCGATCCAGCTGAATCATTTCAGGAAAGCGAGATTAATAATCAATGACGACTAGAGACCACTTATTCTCGAACTTGAACAAATTCATTCCAATCTTTTGCCACGGTCGTGTAAGAAAGTTGGTTCGTATCAAAGGTTCATGTTTTGAGACGGCTCTTTGGATACAGACACTGCACTTTCTGACCGTTTCCGCGATCTCTTCCGAAATTCCAGGCCACCATACCGTCTCACGTGCGCGAAGTCTTGTTGTTGTAATCCCGAAGTGCCCAGCGTGCAACTTATCTAGGATCTCCAGTTTCATACTAGCTGGAATAACAAGACGACAGCTACGCATCAGTAGTCCATTTTGAACGCCGAGTTCATCCTTGACATGCCAATAAGAGAGCAGAGCCTGTGAGATCTTCTTCTTATCTGGCCAGCCTTGCTCAAGGTAGTTGACTACTGCATTCAGGGTCGTATCTTCTTGTTAAGCTTCAAAAATCTTCGTCAAGATCTCGTCTTTGTCGAGCTTTTACAATCTTGTTTTGAGCTTTTCCATCAAAGGTATTGGTACCCGTCGAGGAGTATGCACAGCATATGGTTTTGCTCCAGGTTTCAATTTGATTTCGAAAGGGTTTCCGATCTGTCCCAGTCCTTCAAATACTTCAGGGAATTCCTTGATCGGGTTAATTCTCGTCGCAACCACTTCAATCCGCCTCGCCAGGTTCAAAAGCTCACATGCTCGGCAACTCAGAAGAGGTTCACTCAAACGACGAATGACATAAATCTTCTCCTTGATTTCATAATTGCCATTTCGCAGCGTTGATATAAACATACCCATAGTCTGAAGTTCGGAAAATTCAGCAGCTCTAATGTTGATATCCCTTTCCACTAGTCGTTGCTGTCCCATTATCTTCTTGAAGAGACACAGAGGAACACATGTAACATCCGCCTGGGAGTCGAGCTTGAACTTCACCTGTTTCCCGTTCACTAGGATTTCTGCTGTCTATCGCCTCCTGCACTCGCCTAATCATCATCGAGATTAGATGAATCCTCCACAGCTGAGACCTCCAGGTGAAAACCAATTTCTTCATCAAGTTCAGAAACAGCTTTGACTTCTGCAGTCTTCGCCTGCTTATTTGGGCAGCAATTTGCAAAATGGCCAGTTTTTGAACATAGGTTACATCTTTGTCCTTCAGCACGATAAGCCTGTCCTTCCCTGTGGGTGAAACCTCCGCATTTTGGACATCGTTATCTTGTTTTGGCTGACTTCTCCTTCTTCCTCGAAGGCTGCTGTTGTTGTTTCGGTGAACTTCACCTGATTGACCTTTTGGCTTGTTGAGGGACGCTGCAGGTCGACTTGCTGCTGTCGAACCATTTTCACCGCCTTTTCCAAAGTCAGTTCGCTGTCCAACTGCATTCTTACAGATAAAGCTTTGTCCCGCACTCCAACCACTATTCGGTCACGGATCAACTGCTCATGAAGACCCTCAAATTCGCAACTATCAGCCAATTTGCACAATGAAGTGATGAATTCGTCCACTCGCTCCCGATCCTCTTGGATTCTTGAATTAAATTTCGCACGTTCGTAGATAATATTCTTCCTGACACAGAAGTGGCTGTCGAACGCCTTGAGGACGGAATCAATCTTCGTTACCTCTTCCTCCTTTTCGAACTTGGAGGTCCTGAATATATCATCCGCGCGGTCACCCATCAAGTACATAAAGAAATCGATCTTGTCCGCCTCCTCTTTCTTCTTCATTCCACTGACCACGAGGTTTCGTTCGATTCTCTTCCTCCATTTGGGCGATTCGTTGGGAGTCGAGAAGTCGAAAGTTTCTGGAGGTTGAATCTGAGCCATGTTGAATTAATTATCTTACAAGGTACACAAAAATCTATATTTTGCAATATACGGGTTCGTATTTTATCCAGTTACCGCTGCCACTATGTTTTAATGTCCATCCATACAAAGTTAAAAACAACAACTACTCACCCGTGCAGGGCCCGGTCACGCTCCGCCCCGGCACGTGGGAAAACATACAATGTTCAAAAAGATTCAAAATTGATTTTAAAATGATATAAAAAAGGTAAAAAATAAATTTTAGAATGATTAGAGTGAAATATTAAACACAATATTTTTGGGGAATCAAGTTGTGAGCTTGAGGAGAAAGTTAGGTAGATTTTTAAAACTCACAGTTTTGATGAAAGTTCAGTCAGGAGACTTGGTCTTTGGTTGTCGTCCTGCTGACGTGGAAGACGCTCCATGTAGGGCTTGTAGAAGCTTGTAGATTCTGTAAAGTTGATTGTGGCTTGTCACCTTGAGCATTGTCTCGATTGTCAGGCCGAAGGTTGGGAACTTCTCACCGGGTTTGCAACACTCCGTTCCTCGGTTTCCATGTCTAGCGGTTTTTCGGCTGTGTCGTTGGGGTGGTCAGCTTTTCTCTGGCGTTGGCGATCTGCGGAGGTCCCTTGTGACGGCGTTTCCTCCTCTTCAAATATTGTCGCTTGTTGGGGGAGCGATTGCTCGGTCGTTTCGATGGAATGGCGGATTTGTTCCCCCATCTTTGCTCTTTCTCGCTTCTATCTGGACAGGCTTCTTACCTTCTTCCTTGTGCCATCCTTCGTTGTGGTCATCCTGTCGGCTCTTGAAGAATCCTGTGGTTGTGGATTCCTGTCGACTTAAGCTATGGTGTGAGGTCCTGTTGACATTCGCTATACTGTGTTAACCGAGAGAAAAATCAGGATGTGGAGAGTTTTTCAGTTCTCTTCTGCACCTTGGAAGACCTTAAACAGTTATCACAGAGTACAGGCAGTCGTGGTTGAGACAGAGTGGAAGACTTGGGAATGTCACACACAAAAAAAAAACGAAGAAACACAGTTGTAGTAGGAAAGTTCCGAGAACAGATAAATGTCGAGCTAGGATCGAAAGATGGAGATAGAAGAGTTCTTACTGTTCTACATGGTCGATGAGATGGGCACAACCGACGAGGGCTCCCGCTAATGGTGAAGTGACTATATATTTCAGCGAATTGACAGCTTTATATTTCTTTGCAGAGAGTAAGTATTGTATTTAAGCGGATGCAACAAGGGCGTCGATCGGAAGAGAGTCATTTTACACTGGCAACGCCCTGACATCTTCTAGGCCTCGTTGAATTCCTACTCAATCTCTTGCTTTAGCTTAACTCTTAATCTATTACTGAGTTTTATTTATTCATCCTCAGTTTGTACAAAGTACATTACATATGGTGATGTAATGACACATGTCAATCATGTGTATACTTATTTACATAAGTGTTTATTATACAACATGAAAATATTGTTATAAGTATTAAACAATATGGGGTTGTTGTTTAAATTACCATATATATATGTTATTAATATTTTGTGTTGTTGTTAGATTAGGCTTGAAAAGACAAAGGATCGATAAGATAAAGGGTTGAGGTGCAGTCGTGATAAAAAAAAAGATAATTATTTACCGTCAAGTAGCTTTTATTTTCAATTACTTGAGGAAAGATTACACATTTGTTAGTTTCACATTATATAGAATTTATAATTTAATCCTATATTAGTGATTTAAAAGGATTGATTGGTTATCTACGCATATTTACAACAAAATTATACAACTAAAACTAAACAACTAAACTGAAAGTCTTTCTAAAAACGATGATAACAAAAATAAAATTATCAATGAATAAAATAAAATATATATTTTTTAAAATATAGAAATATTTGAGGTTTTTAGATTATATAATATTTTTAGATTATATAATATTTCCCCCCTGTGAAAAGATTATAAAAAATTAAAATTTTAAAATAAAATTGGTAATTAAAAATAATTAATTAAACGAAATCAATAAATCTTTAGAAATAATTAAAATGAAACAATAAAAATCAATACGCACATTTTTTCAAAATAAACAAAAGAAAGTTTGTTTACAAATAATTTTTATAATTATGAAATTATAATAAAAGTTTATATAAGAAGTATTATAAGAAGTATATGTGAAAAATGGATATGAAGCAAAAAGGTATTTAAAATTTGAGTAATTATGAGATTATGCTAGGTATACTTCAAAATATCAAAAGCAGTAGAAAATGTTATTTTTACATGGTTGAGTAATGAAACGCTAAAAGATGTATGGAGTGACATTAAGTTATTTGTGAAGGCTTAAGAATTGGTGTTGATATTTGTTCTTCATTGTCCATGTCCAAAATATGGCCGTCCTGTAAAAAACATGGTTTATCATCAATATCTATTAACTTTGTGTTAGAATTTTGATTTGCTATTGAGTCATTTTCTATGTTAGTGCTATAGTGAAGTAAAAAATCTGTTTCTGGGTAAAATAATTAATATATATATATGAAAAATTAATTAAAAAAATAAAAAGTTAGGTGTATTAAAATTAAAGAACACATATCCTGACCAGGTGCACATGTGCTTTCTCCAACCATAACCAAGGATGTGACAATGGCCACATTAACCAGTGTTAACTTTGGACTACACTACAATGAACATTTTTGTACTGCGAGTACAACTTATTTCAAACCTTTATTTACAAGTATTCGAATTTCAAGTATATTCTTATTACGAATAATTATTTCATTTAACTTTTAGCTCCTACCAAATGACATCCATGCTCCATTTCATTTATGCAAATTTTATTCCTTTGTTCATATTTGAAAAAAATCAATAAATCAATTTTATGCACATCATAAAATTCTAAGTCTATCAATCACTTATATTTCTTCATTATATGCCAGTTAACTTATAATAATTTTATTATTTCAACTAAATTAAATTTGATTCCTCACCTCGTAAAAATATTTTTGATGACAGGAAAACTTCTTTTTATATATTTTATTTTTGTAACAATTTTATACCTCTAACAAATTTTAAATATTATTCTTATATCACAACCGCTTTTCCTTATAAACCTTTTTACATATTGGGTTTTACAATGTCATTTTTAGAATAAAACCTTCTATAACCCTTGCTCTTGCTACCCACTAAAAACAATGAATGACCAACATTTAGAAACTTTCTCTATGTCCCCATCACAACTACATTCATAAATACTAGCCAACTTCACCCAGTGTAAGGCTATTCTCGCCATTATTCCTTTCATAAAAAAATTCCACAACCATTTTACACAAACAAAGTCATCTTCACCAAACCCAATTTCGAGCCATACAAGCTTTGAGACGTTTCAATTGTCTCCACCAAACGCTCAAAAATATTATCGCGATTAAACGAACAACAAAATTTATCACCACTAAACACGCCACATCGTCAACATTCACAAAATCTCGTATATTCGTACAGTCACCGCCTATGGATTCAGTAAAGTTGTTGTTCATAATGAATTGGGTTAGATTTTACGCCCAAGCAATGACTTCACGTGACACGTTTCCATTTACAATTTTCTCGCACGTGTCACAGCGACTCGACAAAACTTTTCTATTTACTTTTACCAGGATAGAATATGCCTTCATTTTTCCTGTGACACATTTATCTTTTTTTTTCTCACTCGAAGTTGTGGGAGTCTTCGTGGACTCCTATCGAGCCTCTGGGATCGCAGTGAACTACGGGAAGAGCGCCGGCTTTTGGGTCACACATGGGTCATCCCCTGCAGCTGGACTTTCTCCAACTTTACTATAGAATCTTGGTCTCTCGGATAGCGTGTCATCTATTTTACAATACATTTATAAATTGGGCAAAGCCGGGTATATTATCTAGTTTTAAATAATTAGAATAAAAATGCAACCAAATCTATAAAATTTTATACATATAGAAAATTCAGTGTTAAATTAAATATATTTAGAGTTAATTTAAAATAATTTCAACAAAAGCCGATTAAAATTAACTGAAAAGGAGAAAATAAATATTTTAGCTACTGCCAATGAGAAATTTGATTTATATAAATAAAAATAAAAGTGGTGGGGGAAGATCATTATGAATTTCGAACTGATTTAATATGAGGCAACTGAATAAAATGATATCTAACTAAAATCTTCCAGCAATATACGATTATCGCCACCCAAGCTGGCTTCTATTTTAAATAATATAAATCTAATTGTTCACAATGGCGAATAGCTGAAAGGTTTTTTTAGGAAATTTTGATAGTAGCTTTTTCATAATTTAAGTAAACTTTATTTTCACAAGAAACGAAATACAAAAAATAAAAATTCCCAAAAAGTCATCACAACCAGTCAATATTAAATTAGTAGTCTCGCGGTTTAATTGGCGAAACTGCTGATAAGCTCACTGTTTAGTATCGAACTAAAAGTTATCGATTGATCTGAATTTTTTAATAAAGTTCCTACTAGTAAATTAAAATAAAATTACCTGAATGAATTGCCTAGAATTACCGGAGAGAAATAAAGCAACAAAACTGACTAAAAATTACTATTATTTTTTTAACAATGCATTTGGTAGAAAATTGCTTCACAACAATCGGATTTAGCTTGAACCCTTTCGGATTCTCTTTAAAATTATGAGACGATTTTCTAAGTATTAAGTTTGATTCCTGTCCCGGGTTCAGGTAAGGTGTGTGACCTAAAACCTTCTATATAAAATTTCAATAAATCATTGAATAAATAGTTCAACCAATGGTAATTATATAACTGTAAAACATTTTTATCTTCGACTGGCAAAAGTCAATCGATAATTACAAAATTAACCTGCCGTTATTTTAAAGTCGACACATTTAACATATATTTTCCGACCTTTGTCTCGTCTTATTGAAACCATGGGATCTATTCTCTCAAAATGCTGTATACCTCCTTCCACAAAAAAGGAATCATCTGTTTCCAGTAGCATCGATCTTGACATTTTAAACGAAATTACTCCATCTGGCATTAGTTCCCTGAATAGATATGACCCAAATGCGTCGGCCTCTACTGAGTCGCCCATCGACTTAGGTAGCGACTCCGAGCACAAAGCGACAGACTCTGAGGAATACAGAATCTGGATATCGGATACTATTGTACAAGAGGCAATTAAAAACGTTTCGAATTTGGAAATTTTTTCTGTTGCCTCAAGCTTCATCATGAACGACGTCCTATATAAATGCCAAAATTACCTCACGAGCATCGAGGTATCTCAGACTGCAGAAGTCAAAGCAGCGCAGGTTCAACTTCTTTATGAGAGAATCAAAAATCGGATGTCGATTTATGTTGAATATTGTGGTTTAGAACCAGAATACGCTGAAAAGCTTAGCTTTTTCGTGGAAAACTACATGGTAGGAACTCTCTATGCTGGTTTCCAATTCAAGATAATCCCGAAAAACAGATTGGAAGCCTACAAGTTGATTATTGCTAAAATTCGGATCAAGTACGACATTCGTTTTACACATCGTGAAGAACTAGTTCTCAAATTGAGTTCACTAAATATCATGAATCTTGCAATTGAATTATCCTACACGTGGAAATGGATGTGCATAGCACAATGGGGGAAAAATATTGACGCTCTTGCTCAGGGTCGAGACGGAAATGAAACTAAAGATGGCAATAGCATTTTGCTTGCAATGTATTGTTTATTCAGATGGGACGCTGTAAGAATAGTAGATGAACTTATTTATTTGAAACTTTTTAGCCACCCATTACGTAAACAAGAAGCCACAAACGTTTACTACGCGAACATAATGTCGTGTGCCAACGAAACTTTCGCTGTTTTGTCGGCACTTACTCCACCTCGTATGGAAGAACCTTTGGTTGACGTCGTGAATATGAGTTTCAAACTTGCCAGTCACTTGAAGCCCAAGGACTTTCTGCACGACAACGAACTTGGCTACTATCGCGAGACTCTCAATCTTCTCCTGTGCAAGCCGATGGGGTGGAGAGCCCGTATGCGCGCAATGCAAGCCGAACAAACGCGCATAGCAACATTTCTGAAGCGAAATCGCCGCTAATGAGTGATCACAACAATATGAAAAATGTTTTAAAATATAGAAAAATTGTATTCCTTTAAATAAAAATTAAAAAGATCGGTTTTACAAAAGTATTTTATATAATAATAAAAAGAAAACATTATTAAAATAATAAAGTAATTTTGTTATGTTCATTTTTCTAATATTTCGCACATGCAGTATTAGATCTATATTTTTACTCATATTAAATGCATGATTTAATCTCTATTTCATGCATATAGGTATATATAAGGTATACGTTTTACTTATTATTGCCATATCCCGTCTAAATTTGTCGATATATGTATACGTATTTATATATAAGGTTCCTGTTTTGCCCATTTTTCTATTATGATGTTTATTTCGAGATGAAAATTATAAGATATGTTAGAAATATTGTTTTCTTGAAGATATAACAGCCTGAAGATGGCAACCAAATAGACTTTATTCGGTCATTTATATATATAGAAGGATAATCAACCCTTAGTTACTCGCGCTCACTTTTGAGACATAACTACTCGCGCTGGTGGTAATACACCCGGTGTTTTAACATTGCGAAATTTAACTTAAACCGAAATTATCTTTTACAATTTTTGTATGATAAAATTATTTTATCAACAATTTAATCGAAAATAGAGTAATATTTATATTTTAAAATATTTTTAAAACTAAAATGTTAATTTACGCACCAAATCAATTTTTTCTTTAATTTGGGATACAATTTTCAAAATATTTAGATACAATGCCTGCTCAATATAATAGAATGTTCTTTACAAACATTCTTTTGGCACTTCTGGCATAGTGTTTTGGTCTTACGATCTTTTTTATAAGAACAAAGATGACATCTTTTCTGGGCCTTTGAAAGAGGTTCTAGGATGTCTTCTTTCTAAAATATAAACGATTAGAGATAGATTTTTAAATTTAATTTAAACATACAACTTACCATTGTTTCTGATGACTGACCCGCATGCTTCCAGACAATACTTTGAAGTTGTTTTAGAAAAGGATTTGGTAGTAGACCTGATATGATGATACTCTGTTACCAATTCAAGTGATAGAACTTTTATGAAATACTTTCTTCTTTTGTAAAGGTTTTGGGGTTGATTCCCATCAAAATAGTTTGGAAATAACTCCAGCAATATTTAAAAGTTCAAAAAAGATACACAGGGGCGATCTTTTGGTACGTCGTCCCACAGAATATAGTGACGTCTTTAGATCCAATAGGTCCACTCCTCCTTTTGTTATGTTGTAAAAAGTAATAATTTCTAGCTTTTTCTTTTCATTTGTCTCTTCATCAATTGTTGCTGTTGAGTGCATTGTAGATAAAAGAATGACACTTGCCCTTTTTAAGAACATGTGATACAAGGGAGACATTTTTTTGAAAACCAAAAACTAAGCTAAACATTTGTCGTGCGCGATTTGGCATAAATTCAGGTGGTATTTCTTTTTTGTTCTTTTTGAGTGTTCCTACTAATGTCAATATGGTCATTCAAACGAGCTACTGCGAAAGGATAGCTGGTATACCAATTTTCAGTAGTTATATTGCGTTTTGGTTCGGAAATTGGAGGTACAAGTCTTTCAACAACATTGTTGGAAGAGTTACTTACTTGATAAGAGCCTTCAGGTTGCTTGCCAGTGTATATTTCAAGATTCACTACATAGCTTGTGCAGGAACAACATAACACATACGAGGTGTGTTCAAAAAGTATCGCGACTTTTGTGTTTTTTCAAAAATTATTTATTGATTCATGAATACCTATTTTGTCCCCTTCAAAGTAATCCTCATGAGATATTATACACTTGTGCCAACGGTTTTTCCAATCTTCGAAGCACTTCGAAAAATCATTTTTTAAAATCTTTTTCAGCTCCTCCTTCGATGCTGTCTTTATCTCGTCAAGCGTAGCGTAACGTCGTTCTTTTATGGGCCTCTTCAGTTTAGGGAACAAGAAAAAATCACAGGGGCCAGATCTGGGGAATACGGTGGCTGCGGCATCATTAGTGTGTTGTTTTTGGCCAAAAGGTCGCGCACAAGCAACGATGTGTGAGCAGGGGCGTTATCGTGGTGCAAAAGCCAATTTTTGTTTTTCCACAAATCCGGGCGTTTCTGGCGGATTGCTTCGCGCAAATTGCGCATAACCTGCAGGTAATATTCCTTATTGACCGTTCTACCCTGTGGCAAGAACTCATGATGCACCACGCCCCTGCAATCGAAGAAAACTGTCAGCAAAACTTTCACATTCGACCGAACTTGGCGCTCTTTTCGGTCTTGGTTCGTGCCGCAGCTTCCATTGAGATGATTGAGCTTTGGTTTCCACGTCATAACCATAAACCCACGCTTCGTCACCAGTTATGACCCTCTGGAGCAAATTTGGGTCGTCGCGGACAGAGTCCAACATCTCATTAGCAATGTTCATGCGATGCTGTTTTTGGTCGCAATTGAGCAATTTTGGTACGAATTTCGCGGCGACCCGTCTCATGCCCAAATCATTGATAAAAATCGAATGGCACGAGCCAATCGATATGTTTAGGTCCTCAGCAACTTCTCTAACGGTGATTCGACGATTGGCCAATATCATTTTCTCCACTTCATTGTTGTTGAAATGCTCGGGCTGCCCGGCACGATCTTCGTCGTTCACATCTTCTCGGCTTTCTGAGAACATTTTGTACCACCGATAAACGTTACTTCGGTCCAAGGTAGCTTCTCCGTATGCCACAGTCAACATTCGGAATGCATCCGCGCACTTAATTTCGTTTTTCACACAAAATTTGATACAGGTTCTTTGATCCATTTTTTTTAATAGGTAAAAATCGAAGACGATCCAAAACACCTGCAAGCAAAGCAGCTGTCAACAATTAAGTGAGCATTCAAAATGGCCGAGATTGTCGACATAAGTGAGAGACATGAGTACCAACATAAAGCCACAAAAAGATCGAAATTCGAATCTACGTAACCCGCGAAAATTCAAAAATCGCGATACTTTTTGAACACACCTCGTATCTTTATTCCATATTTTTTTGGGTTTATTGGGAAGGTACTGCTTGAAACTACATCGCCTTTAAATGGAATAATCTTTTCATCTACTGTCAAATTATCTTCAGTTGAGTTTGTAAAGAATTCTTCAAATATTTCTCTAATTGGTGCTAGTTTGTCCTTTTTTTTTCTTATTTCACGTGTGAGAAAATCATCGAAACGCAAACCCCTGAGTGAAAAGAGAAATCGCTCGCGATTCATTACAGACCGGAAATTTTCGAATCCGGTTCCATCATCTGCCCATATTTCTTGAAAGAAAAGAAGACAGTTTCTTGTCCCAGAAAGTAACAAAAGTCCAATAAACGCCCAAATTTCTACATCATCAGTATCTTTTGCATCCCTTTCTCGAGAAAAATTCACTCGAATTCTTGAGATATATTTATTGGTGTTACATACTATTTTTCAACTATTTTATTTGTGATAAATTTTGTATAAGCTCCAACGTCTGTTGTGATGTCATTTATATCTCTTTTCGGGCCAGGAAAGTGAGAAATTATGTTGTAAGAGAGAATTCTTACCTTTGTACTTTGCCATTCACTGGTGTTCCACCGCGTTGTCTGGTCTCTTCCTATATAGAAACTGGAAGTTGAAAATGAACCAAATTCTTCATTTTCAGATTTCAAGTCAGATTCAGAATCATGGTAGCAAAATATGTCGGAATTTTAATAAGAAAATAAATCCGATGTGCCACCAATAACTTCATTTTAGGATTCAGAATTAGAAGAGAGTTGAAGTATCCATGAAATATGTTTAAAAATTAATAGCAAACGATAGTTTTTGAAGAACTAGGAAAAAGAGCAAACAACGAATATGTGAACGAAACCATCGGAAATATATCTGGTTGAATCTGAAACCTAAAAAAATATAGGCGAGCTGCCACCCACGGACTACCAAAAGTGTTACTTAAACACTCGCGTCGAGTGTAAACCACCCAGCTTATCTGATTACGAAAAAGTTAAATGTGTATTTTTGAAATTCATAAGGCCATTCTATGCTTCACCACAAAAAATTAAGCTACCGAGACATTCAAGCTGCTATATTTATTATTTACAGTTTAGTGTCTTACTGGGTGTAATACACCCAGCGCGAGTAATTAAGGGAAGAAAAACTAGTGTAAAGTTAATTGAACCTGTATACACGCGCACTTACCGCCGGTGATTACAACAACAACGTTTTCTTTTTACGCGCATGCGCGCCAAGGTGGGCATCACGTGATTTCTTCCCGCTGGCGAAGGTCACGCGATTTCTTACGGCCAACAAACTCCCCCTGCGAAGTGATCTCCTGTAAGTTAGGGGAACACTTCGCCTTTAAGAAGTCCTGAGGGCTTCTCTGGTTTCTCAAAATCATTGGATGAGACCTCTTCGATTGGAATTCCAGAGTTTCTTTACTTTCTGGATCTTTGGCATCAGTAATGTGACCCTCATCGTGGTTTTCCTTTTCAGACTCTCGACTGTTTTCGTCCTTTTGTATAACATTTTATTTGAATACACAATCCCGTGATTCCACTACCTTCTTCATCTGAGGTATCCACACTCTGTAGTTCATAAACTGTACAACAAGAATGCCCTTGACAACTCGGTCATCCAATTTAGATTACCGTACTTGTCTTGGAACGTGGAAAAATACCCGACACCCAATTTTTCGTAGATCCAAACCATCATCTGTACGGATTCTTTTCACTTTACGATTGGTTTGTTTTTCAGATTCTTGAATCCATTATTTGATTTTTCTTAGAGTTCCGCCTTTGTTTTTCAGGAAAAATACACTCACATATCTTGTGGATTCATCGATGATTGTCAAGGTGTACTTGGCTCTTCCCCAGCTCACAACATCAAGTGGACCCATCAATTCCGCATGTATCAGGTCCAAGGGCATGATTCCATCGTCCTTCCTGTGCGAGTTCCGAGGGAATGGTAGACGGTAAGATTTTCCAATCAGGCAGTCCTCACAATTTTCTGGCTTTGTTGGGTTACAGTCAATTCTCTTACACTTTGGTTCTTGACTATCGTTCCAATCGTATCTACATTAACATGCTTCAACCTTTTGTGCCAGATGTTCAGTGTAGGTGCTCTCTTGCATTCAGATGAAAGAAGACTTGATCATTTTGATCAATCAGTGAAGTTTGAGTAGTTTGGATGTAATATAGTCTACCCAGCTTCTTTCCCTCTATTAAGTGTTTGCCTTTCGTGTCCATTATGTGGCAACCATTTTTATTGAAAACAATTTCCTTTCCGTTTTCTACCATTTGGAGCACCGACAGGACTCCGTGTCGTATTTCCGGAACATATATGGTGTTCTGGGCAACGAAATTGTTATGATCTTATTTTCAATAACATTAGCACTGATTGTGCCAATACTACATGCTTCTATTGAAGAGCCATTTGCAAATGTAATTATACTCAAGTCGTTGGTACATTCTCTTAGGGTTTCAAAGTAATTTCTTTTGGAAGTCATGTGATGTGTCGCTCCAGAATCTATTGTCCATGTATTAAGGGTAGTTCCAAATAATTCCACATGTTGCTGACATACTCGCGCCTCTTTGGTGTTTGTTCAGACTTCCCTTTATTTCTACATTATCTTGCGCAATGTCCTTTCTTTCCGCATTTAAAAGCAATTAACCTTTGCCTTGAATTACTTTCTATTTTCGACGGGCTTCGAAGAAGAATCGCCATCATGGCATGTATTGGGGGGTTACTTTTTTTTTCAAAATTTGATGCTGTTTCTCTTTACCTTGAGAGACGAGCTTTATCTAGTTTTTAGTCCAGCTACTTTACCATCTCGCCAACTCCAAGGAAGAGGCTCAAAGGACGACTATCAATTGTCCAACACTTATCCAAAACTCTTTTTTATTGAACAGCACGTTCAATTTATACATTCAAAGAAATGTACATGCTTTTTTCTCTTCGTTTTCAAATTACAAAAATATTTACATAAATAAAGTTGACTACTCTAGTAGTCGTAACATCACTCGTCTCGCTTTTGAACAGGAGTTCAAAAGAAGGAAAAGAGCGAGAATTTTTTTTTTAATCTTGTCAAAATCTTCAGGGTTGGATAATTCTTCCTCCAGATTTTTGTGGTACGGGATACATGATCAAAATCATCAATACAATTCTTTCCCGCCCACCCCACATAAATATATCGAGTGATCTTTGCGTCCTTTAAATGATTTATCTGCTCATTACAATCTTTAGACCCTTGACTTATATCCTCTCCCAGGGTATCATCCCATCCACCTGCGCTATTCCATATTTTCTGTAGCAAAATTTCAGGCGTTATCACTGGTGAATAAAACCCTAGGGTATCAAATAATATTTGCACCAAAGATAAAATAACTCTCCTTGTTTAACTGAAGGTGAAATTTCAATGTTTATCACGCAATTCAAAGCTTTAGTTTTCCGATTCCACAAGAGTCCCAAAACCTTCGTGCCATTTCCATCCCGAAGATTGGACGTTTTCGTTGTTTCCCACTGACGAAGTTCCATTCCAGCTCGATTCATTATTTCAGACGTCTTCTCTTTGAAATGGACAACGACAGATTCTTTATTCAACAATTAAGAGGCAGTTTTCATGGTAAACGGATTGCGGATTTCGACAATTTAGAAAGAGGGGATCATATATCGCCGCAACTCTTTTTAAAAGATAAAAATTAAAAAAAAAAGAGTTGCGGCGATATATGATCCCCTCTTTCTATGAGGCAGTTGTCAACGTAAAATGATCTCAATAAACGTTGAGTTACATAAAATATTTCATCGAAAATTGACCTAAGATGATGCTCGTTGACCGCTTTTAATATAAAAGGGCTACTAGTCAAGCCAAAAACTACGCGAGTATGTTGGAATGTTAAAACACTGCCGCCAATATTCCTCCAAATAATTTTCAAGTATTTTCTGTCTTCGGGATTCACTTCGATCATCTGGAAAGCTTTACGGATATGCGCTGAAATTCCAATTTTGTTCTTGCGAAATCTGATCATAATATTTGGAATATGTTCCAGAAAGTTTGGTCCCGTCTCCAAACAATCGTTCAATGACATTCCCTTGACAGTGCGACATAACGCATCATATACGGGTCTAATAGGCGTAGTTTTATTGGTTTCTTTAAACACTGGTCTGTGGGGCAAATAATGGCCTACTGCTTTGTTACCATCATGAATTCTTTCAATTATATTCTCTTGTTCCCATTCCGTGAATATTTTAGAATTATCTTCTAATATTTTTTGTGTTGTTAATTTGCTAACACATTTTTCCAATCGCTTCCGTGCAACATTGTATTTAGAAGGAATACCATCACAGCCTTCTTTCCAGGAGGGAGAGACGGAATATTAACCATCGTCTCGTTTAATATTGTTTTTAATGAAATGCGATTTGATACCTTTTTCCTTTTCCCGCTGTGAAATATTTTCCACAGGGTCTCGTACACCCGACATTTCTAAGTCCCAAAGATCCTTTATTTTATGGCACATGGCCAAGAAAGCAGGAGACATATACTCCGAAGCCAAATCTTCCTTCAAAGAAATATCTCTGAAAATTGACCAACCAATCTTAATTTTGATCGCCGTTAATCCATCCTCCAAATAAACCACCTGATTAGTCCAGATTTTGCTTAAATTGTCAGTGCCCAACAGAAGATCGATTTCTGATATCTCAACATTTTCCCTTCTAATATTGGTGACAACAACATATAACTGTGCTGCTGTTGGTTCGTTGTTCTTATTAAAATGTAATCGTCTTGAAGGAAAATTGGGCTTGGGGTTGTTTTCACCCACTCCAGTCTTTGAAAAATTTATTCGTTGTTGAGGCTTTACTTCGGCCCGTAAAAACTCATCAAGGCCTTCAGCCGGTCTCCCTTTCTTATTTCTACATCTTGGTCGTCATCCCGGCCATAACCGGCTTCGAGTGTTCTCTGCCATACTTGCAGTATTTCTGTGGGCAGATACGACTCAACTAGTGGAAAAAGAAACACTTCCAAGTATTCCCAAGGAATATTCAATAACTCCAACAATTGAATGTAGGCCGAAATTTCGTCGTAAAGGCGATCCAAAATTGTGTTTTGTCGACGTGCATTGAGCACAACTAAATTTAAAAATTTTCTTAAATAGAATTCAACCAATACATTTTTGTCTCCAAACCTACTCTTGAGAGCTCTTATGGCTTTCTCATAATTTTCCCCGGTATGAGTGTAAGCTCCCAACAATCGATGTGCCCGGGAACCTGGGATTATTGCTAGAACGAGTGTATTTTTCATCGTTATTCAAATCTTTATCATCATGAATCTTTTTGAACCTGGACCACCATTAAATGCAGTTCTCCAAACCACCATCAAAACACGGTAATTCCATCTTTGACATTTTAGCTTTGTTCTTCTTGAGCTTTTACTTCTAACTTCTGATATTGCCTTCTCTTTTTCCTCAGCCTTAACTTCTAGGATCTTACTGATCCTTATTTTTATGTCACCATACATTTTTGCATATTTTACGGTGGACTCTAGCTCTTTCATAACCACTCTTGCTCGTTATAGTCCTCTGCATTGATAATTTCAATTTTTCATCATATTCTTTTAACAGCTGGTAGTACTGGACGATGAAATTTATTTTTCCAATCAAGAAGAATTCATAAGGGAAGACTGCTTTTAACTCTTCCAAAGTTTCATTTACTTCCTTGGTGAAAAGAATTCTATGTAGAGTTCTGGATCTCTTTAAAATTTTCAAATTTACAGTTTCTTTTTTGTCGTCTCCATCCTGGCAGGCTCGCCACAAATATTGAGGAGGGTTACTTTTTTTCTCAATATTTGATGCTGTCTCTCTTTACCTTGAGAGACGAGCTTTATCTAGTGTTTAGTCCAGCTACTTTACCAGCTCGGCAACTCCAATGAAGAGGCTCTAAGGACGACTATCAATGGTCCAAAACTTATCCAAAACTCTTTTTTAATGAACAGCACGGTCAATTTATACATTAAAAGAAATTTACATACTTTTTATTAAAAGCTTTTATTTAACTTGCCTATCTGTCTGGATGTCTGTCGCCAAATCTTGTATAATCAATTTTTAATATACTTATAGGGCAGCAAGAAATATGAAATTTGGTACACATGTTCAAACCTGATAACAATGCTAGCTGGCCAATTTTCAGACTTCTGGGTTGTCAGGTTGGCCAAGAACGGACAGATTTCCAAATTTCCTTTCAAATTTTGTATATTTAATTTAATTTATTTTGTTTTGCCAATATCTCGCGAACCGTTCGTTTTTAGCGTTTTTCTTTCGATTTCTCCTTTTTTCTTCAAGCTTTCTTGGTATACTTTTTACGCTCTTTCTAATGATACTATTTTCTTTGAGATTGGTCCACTTTTTTTTAAAAGCTTTTATTTAACTTGCCTAAATATCTGTCTGTCTGGATGTCTGTCGCCAAATCTTGTAATCAATTTTTATTAATATTCTTATAGGGCACCTATAAATATGAAATTTGGTACACATGTTCAAATCTGATGACAATGCTAGCTGACCAATTTTCAGACTGGGTTGTCAGGTTCGCCAAGTACGGACAAATTTCCTTTCAAATTTTGTATATTTAATTTTAATATGCTTCCAGACCATATAGAATAATGAAACTCACAAAACTCGCTCAGTCCAATTAATAATTGACAGATAGAAAGACATACATTCATTTTTATATATAGAGATTAGCAGTAATTAAACGTAACAGTAAGAAAATGTTGATTTTAATATATGTAAATAGAGTCTCTTAAGAAAGACCACCTAAAAACATGACTCAACTTGTTTCTCTTGTAGGTGGTCTCTCATTGGAGATTCTAATTGATATTAAAGAATCTCTAATAGACCTTTAATAAGAGACTGCCTCTTGGAGAGACGGGTTAAGCTACGATTTTAGGCATCCTCTCAATGGAAGCTCTACTGTATCTACTTTTTTACACTGTTTGGCTTAATAAATGCCATTTTAACCATTTTGAATGTGTATCAATCCAGTCTATTTTTAGTTAGATATTTTATAGGCAAAATCACTTCATTTCAATTCATAGGGAATTCTTAGCATTTTTTTTTGTCTTCATTCAGCTTACTTTCTATTATATTTTAAGCCATTGTCCCCCCCCCCCCCCCCCCCATTATACATATTTAATACCGTATACACTGTTTTACTTTCAAAAATATCATTAATAATTTGAATACAGACACACATTGAAAACCTTAATAATAATGATGATAATTAAAAAAAATTAATGGAATTTGGGAAATAAAACGAAACGAAAAAAGGAAATCTGACAAAAAATAGATTTATAACTTTCCCCAAAGTTCTAAATGGTCAAATAGCAAGTGGCTATATAAATACAGTTATACACAAAGATAAAATATATATTTTTAAATATTTTTTTTACTTAATTTTAATGCATTGTAAATTCTTCATCTTCAGGGTCATTGGTAGTTAGGTGGAAAATTTGGTGACACTTGGTTAAGTAATTTTGAATTTATCGATATAAACAGACAGACACATTTTGATTTTTATATATATAAAGATAATACAGAGATGTTAAATCAGAGTGCTGAAAATATAACAGATAAATTAATATTTATCTTTATTTTTTCAAAAAAAAAAAAGGTTTTTCAAACTAATAATTAGATGGAAACCTTTCTGGTAGTATATTAAACAATTTCTCAAAGTTAAATTGCGATGAAATGAGTAGTTTGGTCCGGCATAAAGAAGAGGAATATAATTTTTTTTTCTATATGCATGATAATTATTTTTTTTAGAGCAGATTGTTTAATTATATCAGATAAATTAGAATATTTATCTTGATTATTTTTAGGCGAAAAGTTATTTCAAAAATATTCTTTGCTAGAACCCTTCCCAGTACTATACTAAATAACTTCCTAAAGTTTCATGGCGTTCCAATGAGTGGTTTGGTCAGGCATAAAGGGCAGACACCTTACACACACACATTCATTTTTATATATAGATGATCTGGCTTTGTGTCTTCTACTCGAATGAATGTTTTCTGTTAGAATTATGTTTCTGCATACTAAAAGTGAACTCGCTTCACCCGTGGTCTCTGCTCTTTTGGAATTTTTTCCCCATATAATTTTGTATCTGATTATCAAACATGATACAGCAATATTTTCATTATCATTTTCTGACTAAAAAACAACTATTTTTCCCAGAACCTGTCAATTTCAATTTTTCTTGGCTAAAAATGCGACAATGCTGGAGGTTGCGAAAGGATTTTTTCAATAAATGTTCAAGCCATGGAAGGAATTAGAAATCCAAATATTCATATTCCTATCTAAATCGTCCTTGGAATTACAAGCAAACAAATGAGAAAAGCCAACAAATATATTAATTTTATCTGTTATAATCTCTTGTCTTCATCTAATCATCTTATTCCAATATCATCAAGCATATATTTATATTCATTATATATATGTCATAATTTGTACATAGCTAGATGCAAACCCGACCCAATATGTATGAAATGTATGTTTCAAAGATTTAATAAAGAACAAGGCTTAACACATCTGGAGAGAGAAGGCCTAGAGAGAGAACGATCATTAACGGGGTTTTATTATCCCGGAACTCGTAAAATTCGAGTTCAAGAACCTGGCATTTCCTGGTCAAGTTAAAACAAGTCCAAAGACAAAGAGTTAGAAAGGGCCAATCACAGAGCAGCTCATTTAGCTTCGAGCCTATAGCGAACTTCCACGTCACGCAGGTCAACCAATGAGAAGGAAGAAGAGCTTTCTTCTTAAATCGAGAACACAAAATTGAAAGTAGGAACTTGGATCCCACCGAGGTAGCACCTACAGTTATCGGCTGGACACCATCGAGTAGTTAGCTGGACACCACCGAGGTAGCACCTAGTTAGGAGCTAGACACCACCGAGTTAGCACCTAGTTATCTCTTAGGCACCATCGAGTTAGCATCTGGCACTCTGGAGTCATTCTCATCGCCTCAACCTATCAGATAAGTCAAATATTCCATCATGTAATTGAATAGTCAATAGTCAATCCGCTCAACCTCTCAAACCCTTCTCTCTCTCGATTAATTGCCTTTATTTCAATCCCATCAATTGCGTACTCTTGCTTATTTTCCCCTGATGTGAACACCTGTCCACTCAGCACCACGACTGCGCCAACACCTCAACAATTATCAATCAATTTCCAAGAGTAATATTCACCGTATATTACATATATAGGTTTGTGTGTAACAATAACCACCATACATTTCACGACACCTTTTTAAATAGTTCCCCTTTATCAATTAGTATGTTGTTACTTTTAACTATTTAATCAATTGTTTATTTATAATTCAAATTTTATATGTACCAATTATCCCCTAGCAATAATCCACTGGGTGTCTCTAACTTTCTAATATAATTCAAGAAATTTAGGGTTTCCAAAAGCAAAGAGACGCAGTTCTGTTAGTAAAGGATTTTGTTTACGTCACTTCCCACGAGGAATTGACCAATCTGCTGCGAGCAGGCTTGCAGCTATTTAAGGCCAACGTCGTCTCAGTGATAAGGCTTTTTTTTTTGGACTGGCATATATACGACTAAAAATATCGTGAATAACTAATTATATAAAAAAAAACACTTAAAAAAAAGCTTTTATTTAAAATGCACTAAAAATAACAAAATAAATATTTCTGAAGTATTGCTTTTTTTTCTGAAGGTACCATTTAACAAATAAAATAATAGACTTAGAAATAAAAGTGGTGGGGTACAATAATAATAAATATGAGATCAATGTGATTTTATATGAAGCAAATGATTAGCAAGATTATGCCTTTCATTAAATTTATACCTATCTATCCTTCCATATTGTGGTTGTGTTGAGCTAACTCTTCACAGAACAACTGCGTTCTTAGTTACACAATACGAAATGTTCTGTCTTTAGGTGCATACAACTTTTTTAACTATCTTTTTTCTAAAAGTTACAGAGGTCGTACGATGTTAACAAGGAGCGTACCATCCAGGAGATACTGGGCTAACGCTCCCCGAGCTGTACCATCCCCATTCAAATAATCGAAAATCACTCCGAAAAACACATGGTTGGGGCAGCATTGGATTCAGTCTCGACCCTAATCTCCTTAAGGACTTCGCCCCCCAAGGACGTCTCTTCCGACGAAGTATGGTACCGCCTTCTCAAGATGAGAAACACTGCAATCTGGTTTAGACTGCATCAGATACCAGGAACTGAGACGGGTGGATCCCAATGCCACCATCCTCACCCATATCTCCCAGGCCTGCTTCCGGATGAGTACGGTACCCCCTTCGTTAAGGAAAGCTCCTCGATCTTGCTTCACAAGAAAGGGGACGACAATGACCTGGGGAACTGGAGGCCAAATTGCGTTAGGCAACACGACCGCAAAACTAAACCGCGGTCCTGGCCAATAGGCTCAGGAAATGGACAGCGACTACGGGACAGCTTTCCAAAGCGCAAAAGGGCTTCATGGAATTCGAGGGGTGCCTATAACACAACTTCGTGGTCCAGAGTGCCATTTAGGGGACC
Organism: Cordylochernes scorpioides; assembly: GCA_030710605.1. Taxonomy (NCBI): domain Eukaryota; kingdom Metazoa; phylum Arthropoda; class Arachnida; order Pseudoscorpiones; family Chernetidae; genus Cordylochernes; species Cordylochernes scorpioides. The sequence continues at coordinate 93,304,147 of CP092886.1, read as the reverse complement.
AAGAGGACCAGAAGGCAGGCTTGCTTCGCCTGGTTGGACCTCGAAAATGCATTCGGCTCAGTACCGCATGGACACATCTTCAATGTGTTAAATGCATTTGGTGTCCCGGAGAAGGTGTTCGCCATCTTCAGGGACATGTACACTGCTCGTTCTCGATCAGGACCCCGATAGGAGCCACATCCCCCATCTCTTTCAAGCGCGGACCGAAGAAAGGCATTCTCGGAAGCCCAACCCTCTTCAATTTGCAATAGAGGTCATAGTCCGCACCCTCGCCTCAATGGCGAGAGACCATGGTGTCTGCCTACTTGGGCAGTATGTGTCGGTACTGGGGTATGCCGATGACCTCCTCATCATGGCCAAGAACAAGGAGTCTCTTAAAGCACTCCTGGACATTACCGGCGACTTGGCGGGGAAGATCGGACTACGCTTCAAGGGCTTCAAATGCGCGACTCTTCAATTGAGAATTGCAGAAAAAATGAGGACAACTCTGACCACGACTTTCTGCATTCAAAAACAGCTCATCTCAGCAATGAGAGAAGAGGACACGTACTGCCACCTTGGTGTACCCACCGGCTCCAACAAATCCAGGAACCCCGAAGAAGCCATCAAAGTCAAGTCAAGGAGGATGTGGAAAAAAAATCCACAACAGCCTCCTCGCTCCCTGGTAGAAGATCGACTCTACCAAGACTTTCATCTACCCAAGACTCTACTTCATTCTTCGAGATTCCCCGATCCAAAAAACCTCCTTCAAGGAAGTGAACCTGCTGATAAGGAGGCTAGGAAAGAAATGGCTCGGCCTGCCTCAGCGCCCCAATAACGAGGTGCTCTTCATCCCTCCTTCCAAAGATGCAAGGGAGAGAAAAACCTCAAAGTATATTCCCCTTGGAAATGGACTACGTGTAAAAGAGTGGGAAGTCTTCCTGGACCCTTTCGGCGTTGGGCCACTCGGAGGGTACGAGAAGGTACTGCGGACACTTGACATCTCGCCACGACATTCCACAATAAGGCGGAATATCATGTGTGCGGAAACAATCAAGTGGTCCAAGGATATCGACGTGGAGCACATAACCGGTAAAAACAGTACTAGCCGGTTTATGCTTTACCTATCATGTGCTCACCCTGTTTACCTTCCAGAAGAGACATCCCTGCGGTCCTGACTGGGTACAGCGGACTCCTCTTCTTTCCTAAGGCCCTATGGAGGCTATAGGCCTCCGTGCCTGGAGGGAATGCTTACCCATACCGAGTCGTGGCGAGATAACCACTCAGGGTCTGGAGGAAATGCAACCCGAAGAATGAAGGGGTGGACCATCCCGCAAGAGGTCGATTTAACCATTCCTTTGATAATCCATTTGTATATATTTTATTTTTTAGCATCTCCTATGTTGAACTTGTATTCTTTGAAGATTGTTCAATACAATGTTTTAAATCTCTCTCTATATAAAAGTCAATAAATATATATGATAATTTAAACCAACAAACCTATATATTATAATATTTATAACAAGATTGTCATGTTGTATATAGAACTAATTATAAACTATAACTAATTATACGCATAATTGACGTGTGTCCTTGTATCCCCATATGTAATGTACTGAGGATGAATAAATAAAACTATATAATAGATTAAAAGCTGAGTTAAAAGCAAGATTGAGAGAATCACAAAATAACTTCTAAAGATAGATGGAAGCCGACAGACCGGTGCCAGAGTCGATTAGCGGACACGTGCAGAAAGGCAATACTTCCTGGTTCCCTTCCTGGTCCAACGAGTTGTATAAATAGGACCCCACGTAGCAACAGCCAGTTCAGTTCCAGTGAGTCTTTTGGTCAGCGTCACCCCTTATCGTCTCCAAGGACCAACTCATCGACCATGTAAAACAGTAAGAAATCTACTCTAGCTCCATCTTGCTCTTGGCTCGCTTTTTATCTATTCAAGGAATTTTCCTTCGACAACTGTGTCGCTTCGTTTTGTGTGTGTGGACATTCCCAAGATTTTTCCACTCTTCCTCGACCACGACTGCCTGTACTTTGTGAGAACTGTTAAAGGTCCTACAAGGTGCAGAGAGGTACTGGAAAACTCTCCACGCCCTGGCTGTCCCTCTCGGTTACTACAGGTTTGACCCTCGGTTGCCACAACTTATAGCGAGAGTCGACGAGGTTCTACAAGAGTCAACCAGTACTTCAACGCATTATTACATATATTTATTTCAAGGTATGTTTATGTGGTAACAGAGAGGGCAGTCAAGGTGTGGTAGAGCTTTCCAATACCTCTCTGCACCTTGGAAAACCTTTCACAGCTTACACAGAGTACAGGCAGTCGTGGTCAAGGTAGAATGGCAGACATGGGTTCCCACACAATAAAACGAATGGACACAGTTATACTAGAAAAGTTCCGCAAACAGAGAAAGTTGAGAGCTAGGAGCAAAAGATGGGGAGGTTAAGAAGATGGCTTATGTTCTATGGTGGCATTGTAGAGCCTCAAAGGATGAAGTGAGGTAGGCTCCCGCGGATGTGGAAGTCGTGATCCATTTCCGGATTTTCAGGGATTTATATATCATCCATATGCAGAAGTACTGGGCCTTTGTTTGGCGTAATATTGAGGGGATAAAGCTGTAAAGGTCATTACACTCTCTAAACGACTTTCTGGAAACTTCCGACATCTTTAAGACTCGTTCTTACATGTTGTTAGACTTCTATATTTCACTCTCTTCTATTTTTCTCAACTCTTCTTTTATTACACAGTTTTATTTTATTATCCCCAGTTCTTACAGAGTACATTACATATTGTGATGCGGTGGTTAATGTATAACATGGGTATGATTAGTTACTGAGGTGTTTCTATTATACAACACGTTTTGCATCGTACAATCTTGTTATATTACACCAATAAGTGGTTGTTGGTTCAAAATACCATAGATGGGTTCCGAGTGAAAAGGTTTATCTGTGGCTAAACGGATAAAAAGCCTCTCTGACACCGGTAAGTGATTGAAGTTTATTTCAATTAATTTAATCTGTGCGGATTATTAACAGGGCTATAACAAGATGATGATTTGTTAACACATATCTGAAAATAATAAAAAAAAATGTTCAATCAAAAAGTTAAAATATTGTTTAAATAAAAATTATTATTTTGTTTAATTAAAAAGAGACATAATATTTGTTGTATTCCAATTGATTACACACAGCGCTCAACGTTAATTATACTTTAATTAACTACAAGGTAAAGGGATTATATATAGATTAAATAGTAAATATGGAGAAAGAGTCAGCGATGGCGACGCCGCAGGTTACATCAACAGGAAATGACGTCAGCTCCAGTGTTACCGAAGCCAACCGTCCGCCGCCAGGGGTCCAGCAATCTTCTCCCTCGAAGTGACCTCCTATTCATGGATCACTTCGCCGCTTAAGAGTCTCGAACGATGAAATTCGTGTAGGTTTCTCCTCTTATTTTCTTCAGTACTGAGGAGTTCAATTGAGTTCTGAGCATTTCTCTGATTCCTTAGGATCATTGGATGAGATCGAGTAGGAGAAGGCTTCACAGTATCTTCATTATGGCTATCCTCTTCTGTAGGTGTCACGTCTTCTTGATCTAATAAAGACACCGGATACTCCTCAATCTCCCGTTGAGTCCCCTATTCCGACGCTCGTGCAGAAAGTGTCCCATTCTTTGGAACAAAGTTCCAAGCCATTATCCGTACGCATTCGCTTTAGTTTCCGGCTGGTTTGTTTCTCAGATTCTTGAATCCACTCTTTGACTTTTCCCAGGGTTTCGCCTTTGTTTTTCAGGAAAAAATACATTTGTATAACCCATAAGATTCATCAATGATGGTTAAGACGTACTTGGCTCCTCCCCAGCTCAATACGTCGAGTGGACCCATCAAGTCCGCAGGCACCAAGTCCAACGGCATGATTTCTTTTTCCTCCTTGTGTGAGTGTTGAAGGAATGGCAGACGGTAAGACTTGCCGATCAAGCAGTCTTCGCACTTTTCTGGCTTTGCCGGGCTGCAATTAAGTCCTCTTACGCTTTGGTTCTTGGCCATCTTTGCTATCGTATATGCATTTACATGCATCAGCCTTTTGTGCCAAAGTTCCAGTGTAAGCTCTTCCTCGCATTCAGATACAAGAGAAACACGATCATTCTGATCTATCGGAGAGGATTGAGTAGTCTGGACGCAGTAAAGTTCACCCAACTTCTTTCCCTCTATCAAGAGTTTACCTTTCATGTCCATAACGTGGCAACCACTCCTGATGAAGACAACTTTTCTACCGTTTTCTATCATTTGGAGCACAGACAGAACACTGTGACGCATATCTGGAACATACAAGGTGTTCTGGGCAACCATATTGCTGGAATCTTTCTTGTGTCCAACAATATTGGCACTGATAGTACCGATACCACATGCTTCTATAGAAGTGCCATTCGCAATAGTGATGGAACTCATATTGCTTGTGTACTCTTTCAGACATGTGAAGTAATCTCTCTTGGGAGTCATATGGTGCGTCGCTCCAGAATCTATGATCCAGGTCTCGGCGGTAGCTCCAAACAAAGTGTTGCACATTTCCGACATATTTGCGCCTTTGTTTTGGTCAAACCTCTTTGGTCTTTGTTCATTCTTTCCTTTCTTCCTGCATTCTCTTGCATAATGGCCTTTACCTCCACATTTGAAACAAACAACCTTTGCTTTAAATTGTTTTTCTGTTTCAATGGGCTTCGAAGAGGCATTTAACGACCATGGCACCCATATCTTTTTGTAGATTAGACGAACGCCTTTCTGCTTCTGCCAACAGCCGTCTTTTAACTGTGGCGGTCGTGAAGTCTGAATCAGGCAAGTTACATATGGTTGAGGCAACGGGTCCCAATCCTCTGGTAATCCACCCAAAAGAACCATAGCCAAATCGCCATCATCAATTTTGTCGCCAATTTGGGCCAGTTCGTTTACAATGTGGTTTAACTTCCCCATATACCCTTCCATATTGCTGTGCTGAGTCAACCTTTCGCCATATTAACTGCCTTCTTAGTTGTACGGCTCGATATCTACGAGGGCCATCCAATAAATAAGTTTCCCTATTTTTTTCTTCGAACTAAACGTTGTAAAAATGAGTTAGTAGTGTAAGAAATGGTCATTAGGATGCGTTGGAAGCGCGTGACTTTCAAAATTACGCTACTCGTACGCTCAAGTCCGTAGCGCTTCAGTTTCCATGGAGCTACCACTGGTGAACGTGTCCACTTGCGAACTCCGTTCTGTAATTCGTTTTTTACGGCAAAAAATGAAACTGCGGTCAATATTCATCGCAATTTAGTGTCAGTGTATGGTGAAGTAAGTAGGAGCATCCAAATGGTTCGCCGATGGCGTTCATGGTTCTTGGAAGGACGGCAAAACGTGCATGATGACGAGCGAAGCGGCAGGCCCGTTACTGCTACGGACAATGCAGCCGTTGCTGCTCTTCGGAATGTGGTGGAAACAGATCGCCGCGTCACCATTGACGAAATAATGATTCGACTGCCTCCTGGAATCGAAATTGGACGCTCTTCGATTGGAACAATCATGTCAGATGTTTTGAATTTTCGCAAAGTCTGCGCAAGATGGGTCCCGCGTTTGCTCTGGGAAAATCACAAGCAACAACGGATGGAGGCAGCCCGAGCTTTCCTGGAAATGCATCGAAGAGATGGAGATCAACTGTTTTCCCGTATTGTCACAGGGAATTAAAGCTGGGTGCATCATTCAACTCCAGAAACAAAACGACAAAGCATGGTGTGGAAAAAGCCTGAGGAAAGTGCACCAAAAAAGGCGAAGGTCACAATCTCTGCAGGCAAAGTTATGGCTATCGTCTTTTGGGACTGTAAGGGTGTTTTATTGGTTGACTACCTGCCCCCAAACACTACGGTTAACGCTGCGATGTACTGCGAAGTCCTCACTAAACTCAGAGCTGCAATAAAACGGAAACGTCCTGGACTTTTGTCTCGGAAAGTGTTACTCGTCCATGACAATGCTCGCCCTCACACAGCTCGAACGACCCAAACGTTGCTGGAAAACTTCAAATGGGAAATTTTCACACATCCACCTTATTCTCCGGAACTCGCCCCAAACGATTTCCATCTTTTTCTAGCACTCAAGTTGCACCTTGGAGGCAAGCACTTTGCGAATGATGACGAAGTGCAGGCGGAGGCGAACCACTGGCTACGAAGACGGACACGGCTTGGTACAACAGTGGTATAAAAAAATTGCTACAAAGATGCTAAAAATGTTTGGACAGAAATGGTGATTATTTGGGGAAGTAGTTTATGAGTTGTATAATGAAAATAAAATAATTGCATAATTGAAAATAATGTTGTTTATTTGTAAAAAAATAGGGAAACTTATTTATTGGATGGCCCTCGTACTATCTTTTGGTGTGTATAATTTTTCCAGTTCCTCCCAGACCTCTTTCGGAGTATTCAAATGTTGAACATGCAATTGTTGTTCATCATTAATCCCGAGGCAAATTTTTACAACGCCTTACCCTCCCGCGACAAAAAAAGTTTTGTTGCAACAAGGTCACTAGGGTCAGGCTTAGCCTCTCCTGGATTGATCAAACTCCACAAGTCGTTTTCGATTAGAACGAGTTTCATCTGGAACCTCCAGCTGGAGTAATTAGCACCATTTAATTTTGTAATCGTCGTGTTTGCCATTTTACAAAATATTTGGTAAGTAGAAAAAAGGATGTTCCAAGTAATCAAAGGAAATTTGGTTACTCACGTTTTAGGCCTTGCGCTTCTTCAGTATGACGTTATAGGTCTTGCGCTTCTTCAGTTTCACGTTTTAGGCCTTGCGCTTCTTCAGTCTCACGTTTTAGGTCTTGCGCTTCTTAAGTCTCATAATCTTTGTTGTATTCCAATTGATTACACACAGCGCTCAACGTTAATTATACTTTAATTAACTACAAGGTAAAGGGATTATATATAGATTAAATAGTAAACATGGAGAAAGAGTCAGCGATGGCGACGCCGCAGGTTACATCAACAGGAAGTGACGTCAACTCCAGTGTTACCGAAGCCAACCGTCCGCCGCCAGGGGTCCAGCAATATTTATATGAAAAATATACACATCGGCCAGTTATATATTTTTTATTTTCTCAACGTTTCGACAAAAATATTTTGTCTTCGTCAGAAGTAAATAAAAATAGAGCATTTGGCAAGGCGTTAAAAATTTATTATATAAAAGTCATAATATTGATTATATAAAAGAAAAGTTTAAAATTCTAAGAAATTATTGGCGCGGGAGTTGGAAAGGGTTAGGGGATGAAAAGAATATGCAATTGTAAGGAGTACACATGCAACCAAAAAATTAGATCCAGGTACACTGCGAGGATATAGACTTGAACGTTTTCCTAGGCAATGTTTCACTTGCGATCCTGCATAATGGTACAGTGCTTTATCACAATTGAAGGGTATTTGTAATTAATAAATAATTGAAGAAAAAGTTGTTTATTAATATGGTTGAAAGGGGTCATATAGCGATGCGATAAGTAAAATTGTAGCGACAGTAGGTGATCTGAATTGACTTGAAATCAAAGGATGATTGTGGTCCACTAGAGAAAAATAAAAGGTAAATGCTGAAAAGGTGAATGCTTTGGTTTGTGGTTTGGTTGGTGGTTGTGCTCTGCAGATGATTTAAATGAACTTTTGAAGCGTGTTCAGGCCAGAGGTTGGGATTTAAATCTGGGGAACTATGTTCAAAGAGTTTGTTTAAATTACGAAATCAAAATTTTTGTCAAGTAGTGTTGTCGTTTGGAGATAAAGCAGTGGCTGAAAATATAGTATAGGGAATTGGTTATAGAAAACGATTGTTGTGTAATGTATAAACGATAAGGAAGAGTAAGGAGAAAAGATTTTTATTCAATTAAACTTGTGACAAGCTTTCGGGCAGTCACGCCTTTCAACAGGTAATAAAAAGAACAATTTACTATTAAAATAGGAAACAAACTGAGCTTTAAACAAAAATGAAAATTCATTTTTGTAGTTGACTATTTTAATAGTCAATTTTTCTTTTTATTACCTGTTGAATTTTCATTTTTGTTTAAAGCTCAGTTTGTTTCCTATTTTAATAGTCAATTGTTCTTTTTATTACCTGTTGAAGGACGTGACTACCCGAAAGCTTGTCACAAGTTTAATTGAATAAAATTCTTTTCTCCTTACTCTTCCTTATCGTTTATACAATCTATGGAGAAAGTTTTCAAGTAATTTTGTATAATGTATGTTGTATAATTGTATAATGTTGCCCCATAGTTACATAAAAATGGTAATATTGAGATTATTGAAATGGTAATATAGTACCAAAATTATGATGGCCGTACTAATAGGATTTCTTGCTATAAGAAATGTATAGTTTCTTGACAAATTGGTGACACTTGACTATTTAAATGGAAATTTGTCATGATACAACAAATGAAATAAAGAGGGGGATGACTTAATCTATTTGTCGCACTTTTTTTCCAAATATCCTATTGCGTGTCAAATGTTATCATTGCTTATTATACTGTGCATAATTTTAAAAATGTGTCGCGTCAAATAGAAATCATTTTCAGATCGACCTTTTGCCTTGAATAACGTTATAGTAAAATCATTTTGTACAATTGTTTTTTTTTTTTTGCGTAAAATTTCTAAAGTTAGAAGTGTCCAGAGAATATTCCTTACGCTTTTTCTTCTAATGAGCGAAAAGCGATAAACTAAACATAAGGGGTAAAATTGTGTGTACCAGTGTTATTCGAGAAGTTATAACAATTTGGTCTGCATGACCAAATATAAGATATGAGCGAATGACAAACAGTTATATTACTGTTCACAAAAAAAAAAGAGTCAAAATGTGAGAAAAGCATTTATTATCCCCATAACTCAAAACAAAGAGTCGCAAAATATTAGTAGATAATATATTACATGGCAGTTTATATAACACAAGAGGTAACTGCCTTCTATCTTGTATAAGGTCACAATCCTTGCTCAATGTGGCGCCCTTCATTCTCAAACACCGCCTGCAGACGATAGATGACAGATTGAACAGTATTAAATAACATATCTGTTGAAAATCATGAAACGTGCCGTCTGATGAACGGCTTTACGAGCGTTTCGTACCTTTAAAGGTATTCGAAACGGTAAAGGACCCATGAATTGCTACTCTCTAAGGCGAATGATAGAAATATTTTGAGAAGACTGGATATCTAGAAGCAAAACATCGAAGGAGAAGAACATCGACATGCCAATGTGGTAGGCCGGAATTGATAAACACGCGACTTAATGTATTCCCATAGCCGATAATCGCAAGGCCCTAAGTCTGGCGATCTTGGAGGCCACTGGTGTATAATTATATCACACGATCTTCACATAACGTATCCTTCAGAAATTGTTTGGCACCGCGGGAGATATGAGGAGGTCCTCCATCTTGCATGAATGCTAGTTCGCTTAGTGCTTGTCTGTCCTGCAATATGGGAATAACTTTTCTATCAAAAGTTGAACATATCATTCACCAGTTACAGAAACGGTTCTGAAAGTTCTTCCATTGATTTCTTCGAAAAAAATGGCCCAATAATAAAAGAAGAAGTGAACCCACACAAACCTATAACTCTGGGCTGATGAGGTGGCGTTTGTGTAAAATATCCAAGGGTTTTCTGTTGCCCAAATGCGGCAGTTTTGAGTGTTATCTACTCCGTTTAGAAAAAGGTGAGCTTCTTCTGTCCACAGATAAATCGACAGCCAGTTTTTATCAATATCAATTTACCAGAAACCCATGCAGCGAATTCTTGACGTTTGTCAAAATCGCCGACTCATGAAATCTTTGATTTTTGTAAGAGTATTTTTTAAAGAAAAATTTTTAGTTCTCTCCAAACTCCAATCCTCGTTTGTAGATAAACTTGTTGAGCACTTATTTCTCCATACGTGGATAATGTTTCAATAGCTTCAACATTCTGCGAAACCATAACAGCCACTGACTTGCATGTCGATGTTCTTCTCCTTCGATGTTTTGCTTCAAGATATCCAGTCTTCTCAAAATATTTCTATTATTCGCCTTAGAGAGTAGCAATTCATGGGTCCTTTACCGTTTCGAATACCTTTAAAGGTACGAAACGCTCGTAAAGCCTCAGTGGCAGATTCTGAATTGCAATAAAATAATATCACCAAGAGTGCTTTATCCTGTAGTGACGGCATGCCAGAGTAAAATAAATTATCAGAGATAGATAAATATTTTTCAAATGAATTAAAATAAATATGATCGATACTGAGGGAGAGAGTTGAATTTAAAAATTATTAATTGATCATTTTCGAAATTTAAGTCGCTGAGATGATTCCAGCAAACCGCATTTAATATTTTTTTTTTCGCTACATGTTTTAATTTGCATTCACCTATTTTACCTATCTCGGATTGTAGTTAAAAATCGTCATACAATTCTTCTACCTTTGGCGAAATGGTGTTTTATTAATTTATCATTTGATATTATTAGAGTTCTTTCCTGGTATACAAAAAGGAAAAATAAGTGTCGCTTATTTATATTTTTCAATTTATCAAACAATTTAGCTGCTGAATCTCTGATTCTGGTAAAGCGCCTTCTAGCGAATAAAATTGTAAATAAAATAAATTTCGAATATCAGTTATTTGCCTTAAAAATTCACATTGAATCTGAACACAATGGTGTTTACCGAATTGCTCTAGCGCAAATATCGGCGGAGCTATTAATTTTTAAAGTTGTTCAAGACTTTTGGATCACCCTGTATAAAAGTAATAATAAAAAATAATTATATTTTTGAAAACAAATAAATGTATGTGCTTTGCATATCACTAAAATACTCATTTTCAGAGATTCTCAAAGTATTCACACTTGGCACCTATGCAAAATTTCAACCGTGTAAACCCATTATCAAAGCACTTACACCAGTCATCTTCGGGGGTGGAATTTAGGGCATTGATAAAGACTTGCAGTGCTTCATAATTATAGTGTCAAATTTTATCCCTTTTAACAATTGAAAATTGGAAATAAAAAGTCACAAGGTTCTTGATCTGATAATTTGTTGGATGAATGATTAATTGGACACCCGAGGTGGCTAAAATGTTTTATGTTTGGGCTGATGTGTGTGCGGTCTTGCATTGTCATGGTAAAGAAGGACTTCTTTAAGTTGAGCTTTTGGTCGGCTTTGCTTGATTTTTTTCAAACACTGCTGGAAGAAATTTTGTTGTATACCAGTCACTTTTAACTGTCTTTCGATCTTCTAATTTCACAATATCAATGAAAACATCTTTTATAAAAATACAAGCTACTATTTGTTTTCCAACACTTCTTGCTCTGCGAATTTTTTTAGGAGGAGGTGATTTGAAGAGCACAAAAGAGTAGATTGCCGTTTTGTTTCTGGATCGAAAACGTAGATCCAAGTTTCGTCACATGTAATATTATTAAAAACAGCCTTTGATTTTCCTTCATAAAATTTTCTCAACATGAAATTACACCATTTAACGCGACCAAGTTTTTGGTCTTCAGTCCAGCTGTGAGGTACCCATTTACTAACAAGTTTTCTGAATTTTAAATGATCATTAATGGTAGTGTTGTTTGCTGCCGATCCAATGTCCACACTTTTCTCTAACTGCTGACACGTAATTTTTCTATCTTCTCTAAGTAAAAATCTTACCAGCTTAATTTTTTATTGGGTTACTGGTGTTGGTGGTCGACCTGAACGTGGTTCATCTTCAAGAGTGGTTTTTAAATTTAAATTAATTAAGAAATTAAAACCTTTTCTCATAGAATTAGATTTGTCTCCTAAAGCTTTTCATCAATCTTTCATGGGATTCTTCATAAATTTAATTGCTTTTTAAACATAAAAGATCATGGCGCGTAAATTTATCTAGTCAACTTTATTGTGTCAGGTGCAATGTTTAGAAATTACCGCTGCCGCTGTAAACAAAGTCGGGCCATCTATGAGCTATTGTTGTTACTATTTTATAAAAATGTTTATGTTAGGTAAATATTGCATGCAAGTTTTAATGGTATAATTTATTTTTTAATATTTTATTCATTTAATATTTATTGCAAAACCTTTGGAGTGAACCTCATAAAAATAAAAATAATATTGATAAAAGTTATTTTAATATTGTCGCGTAGAAAATTAAGTCCTTGTATATCTGGCGATGTGAAATTATTTATTGATGACGTCAGCACAACAAGTCGACAATTATTAACAAATCAACAAAACTATCTACAACTAGAGAATCTTGAGCAAGCAAGCAAAGAGATATTCTGATCATTATTTTACATAAACAGATTAATATATAAATTTATATAATCTGTTGAATATTTTCATAGAATAATTAAATTAAATAATAAATTATTTATTCGCCACACATAACCTCCTCCTATAAAGAGCATCGACCCGATGCTCAGAGGATGACTAATGTTCTCAGTCTTAAGAACTAGTACTAGGGCCAAGGATATTTTCAGGCGACTGTGGTGGATGTCTTCTTTCAGTTGAGATATCTTTTTCATGAGGGCTTGGCAGGTCTCTATTTACGTCAATGTAGTTTTATCCTATTTATACTGTGGTCGGCAAGGGAGGATTTTCTAAATTTGCGCCTCACCTCCAATATGGTCTATCATCTAGTTTTCATGGCGGGGCGTCCAGCTAGATCTTCTAGCATGTGGGAAATGTTGTCTGTTTCGACCAGGATATGGGGTAAGGCTTCGGTAGCGAGTGAAATTTTTCCTCGAAGATTCATCGTTGGGTTCCTGAGATTCGGCTCGAGAGTTGTAGAATACCATTGTGTCTTGCTTTATTTGGAAATATTCATTTCTCCTTTCCTCATTGTGTCTCTTCCTGTCGCGGCAATAGCGGACGACGTGACCTGGGCGTCCGCAGTAGAAACAGATTGGCTTTCACAGTTGTCCGCCATTCATTGGTGTCACGTCTTCTTCCTTGTTTCTGATACTGAGTTGTAGGATGGAAAGTTCTAGGTTGAGCCTCGAATCTAGGATTAGATTCCGGCCTGGGTGCTTGAGGGGGACTTATTGTAGGTTTTGATCTAAGTGTGATCTTTATAATCTCTTCTTTCACTAAATCTTCAATGGCAGTGATTTTAGGCTCCTCTTGAGGAGAGTGCAATGCTTGCTGTATCTCCTCGCGGACAATTTTTCGGATCAGCGATGACAGATCTCCGTCATTCTGATCACAGAGAGAGGCTACATTTGGTAGACGCTCGTACCTGGTTGGGGTAACTCGCCTAAGAAGGAGCGCTTCGACACGGCGACATTCTCTAATGAATTGCTCTGTGCTCTGTACAACCCCTCGGTAGGAGTTCTTGATAAAGCTCTTCAGCTATCGCCTTCATGAGGTGGGAGATTTTATCTTCCTCGCTCATTTGAGGATCAACCTCTTTGCACAAGCACAGGGCATCCTGGTTGTAAAATTCGGTACTCTCACCTTTTAATTACGCTCGTGTTTTAAGTTTCTTCTCCGCTTGCAATTTTGATTTTTCTGTTTTTTTAACACATTCTTTAATTGATATGTGAATTTATTCCAAGTCTGTATGCTTTATTCGTTGTTCTCAAACCATTTTAGAGCAGTTCCAATCAGATAAAAATAAACTTTAGTAAGACAGAGGGTTTCATCCCAATGGTTGTACTTTGCCACACGTGCATACCCTTTCAACCATTTTCGGATATCTTTACCATCCTCCCCGGAGAAAATGGAAGGGTTCCTTGGCAGATGTTGAACAACGTAGTAGCTTACCTGGGTACCTTCCTTCTTTACATTCATAGAAGTTTCTTCTGGTTCAACAGAATCAATTTTCCTTTTATTTCTTAATGGGTATCGGTCCAGCTTCTCCCCCAGTTGTCGCGTAGAAAATTAAGTCCTTGTATATCTGGGGATGTGAAAATATTTATTGAAAACGTCACCACGACCAATCGACAATTATTAACAAATTAATCAAACTATCTAGAGCTAGAGAATCTTGAGCAAGCAAGCAAAGAAATATTTTGATCATTATTTTACATAAACAGATCAATATATATTCATAAAATCTGTTGAATATTTTCATTGAATAATTAAATTAAATTGAATAATGAATTATTTCTTCGCCACAATATAATTTTATATTTTATTGATAATATAATTATAAAAGAGTAAATTGAAAAATAATATTCAAGATATAATGCAAATCATAATATAATTAAATATTATTATAATAAGATAAATGTTGGAGAGTTGGAAAATGTTACATACATTTTTTTTCTAGAGAGAGGTTACAACTGCAAAGTGTACCTAGATTATATCTTGTTGGAAAACATCGGTTGAAGCGAGGGATATGTGAAATGAAAATTTAGTTTGTCCAAAATGGTGATATGTAGAAAACGATTTCTCTTTTGCGTCATTAATTTCGAACCTGATGTGATTCAAAATGTAGCAATTGATTAGCGATTTTTATAAACATTTTCTATGTTTTTATCTCTTCTCTAAATATGATCGCCCCCGCCGCTTTCATTTTCACTCAGATACATCTAATTGCTCAAAAACAGAAGATAAAATACATAATGTGATCAATAATTTCCAGGAATGCTAAATATTTAAAGAAATACAAGAGTATAATAAAGTTTTATTTAAAATTTCTCTAAATAATGACAGTCACTATCTATACACTTGTTCCATCTTTTTTTCTAGATATCAAAACACCTCTGAAAATCCTCATCTTTCAGGCTTTTCAAAATATTCTTCGAATTCTCTTTTATTTCAGGTATTTAGTCAAATCGAGGTCCTTTTAAGACTTTTAATTTTATGTTAAAGGGAAAAGTCGTTGGGAGCAAGTTCAGGAGAATAGGGTGGCTGGGGTAGTAAAGCAATTCCGTGTTTAGGCAAATTGAGTTGTACAGAGACTGCTGTATGTGGCCGTGCGTTGTCATGATGCAAGAGCCAAATTTTCTGATGCCATTTTTCGGGTCCTTTCTGACGCACAGGCTCTCTTAAAGGTCGCAATACATCAAGATAGTAATATTGATTAATGGTCTGACACACTCGGGCAATAATTCATAGTGTCCCAATCCCTTTAAATCAAATAAAATGATAAGAAGACACTTGAGCTTCGATTTGAATATCATGGCTTTCTCTTCTTTATTCGACTAGCTTTTAATCGTGCAAACCATTCAAATGTCCTCGATTGTGATAGGGTATCTTCTTTAAAAGCCGGCTTCAAGATATTAAATTTTTCGGAACTGTTTTCCCTAATTTAAAGCAAAACCTTATGCAGTCTCGCTGTTTTTCAATACAGCCAATACTGAAATTCGAAAACGTTCTGATATCCTCGAGCTTATAAATTCGATAAAACTTGAGCGCGTACGTCTACGTGATCAATTTTTATTTCTACGTGTTGATAAATGTTTTATCTATAAGGTCCTTATAAAATTATTTCATTATTCTGAATATTTTACGTGACCCAGTGTCATTCTTGGAAATTATTGATCAAAAGTTTTTTTTTTTTTTTTCTTTTTTTTTTAGTGTATTTGAATTAAAGCTTTATTTAAAAATGTATTTTTATTTATTAATTATTTAATTCGATTTTAGTCATCAATTTACAATACTTGAATCAAAATTTCACTGAAAATTAGGCCTTAAATGGACGGAAGCCTGCTCGTGACAGATTGGTAAGAAGCGTAACATAGAACTTAAAAAGAAATATAGAAATTTGTACATTTCTGGCCACTCCGACTACCCAGAATTCTGAAATTGTACACTTGCATTGTTCATTGGACTGAGTGAGTGCAAAGGTTTCATACCTCTATGCGATCTGGAAGCATATTAAATTTAAATTTAAATTTTTGAAAGGCATTTTGAATATTTGTCCGCTTCTGGCCATTCTGACAACCGCGAAGTCTGAAAATTAGTAACTTGCATTGTCTTCAGGTTCTAACAAGTGTAAAAAATATCAGAATTCTACGTGCTATAGAAGTATACTAAACATCAATTACAAGATTTTTTCACAGACAGACAGGGAAACAAGATAAATAAAATATTTTAGTGATAATAATTAAAAAATAAAAATACATAAAAAAAGAAAAATAGAAAATATTGGTTTTTCTGTCATTGGGCAATTAGATGTATCTGAGTGAAAATAAAAACGGCGGAGACGATCATCATGAATTTCGAACCTAATGTGATTTAATATGTAGCAGCTTATTAGCGATTTTTATAATTTTTTGATAAATATGATCGTCCCACGCCGCTTTTATTTTCACTCATATATATGATACATCTAATTGCTCAATGATAGAAAAGATACAATAATTTATTTTTCCTTTTACGTGCATTTGAATAGAAGCTTTTTTTAAATGTATTTTTATTTATTAATTATTTTGTTAGTTTTTAGTCATGCATTTACAAAACTTAAAATCAAAGCTTCACTGGGGATAAGGCCTTAAATAGACATAGGCCTGCTCGCGGCGGATTGGCCAATTTTTAGAAATCTGGAAGTATATAGAAATAAATTTACAAAATTTGAAGGGCAATTTGGAAATTTATTCATTTTCGGCCATCCTTATAACCCAGATGTCTGAAAATATTTGTCGACTTTCATTGTTATCGGGTTTTAAAAAGTATACTAAATTTCAGATTCCTACGTTCTCTAAAAGTATATTATAAATCGATTGTAAGATTTGTGGACAGACAGGCAGGGAAGCAAGTTTTAAATAAAAACTTTTAAAAAGAGGCGTCTGTGGTCTGTGATAATAGTAAAAAAAAAAGGTTCAATTGAGTTGCACTGTGACAGGTGCTAGAAAAATTGCAATTAGAATGGTGGCACTTGGAATCGTTGTTTGGTGCCGAATCTAACTGTTTTCATTATGAACAAAAAAATTACTGTAGTTATTGGTGGTGGTTATTTGAACCTACAACAAGAAATTTTCGAATCTTGTTGGATGTGGCGGGTTCAGTGGAGACGATTGAGATTGTCTCTAAGTGAAGTCGTGTGGCTCGAGATTATATTTGTTTGTAAGTCACGTGAAGAAGTGCTGTCATTTGGGGCAAATTAAATATTTGTAAGTGTTTTGTTTCCCACTTGGCAAATACGCAAGGAGGAAAAGCAGAATGATTGTTTACAAAACATTTGTTCTCGTTAGGTTTAATTGAATATAATGTTTTATAATAGCTTAAAGAAACAAATGTACTTATCTTTGGTCAGGCAATCATCCCTAGCTTTACAAATGAATTTATTTCAACTCTCTCTTTACAATGAATATTTAAAGAATTTACAAAAGAATTAAAGCCGCAGCTTAAAAGGCATTGTTCTCTAGTGGCGAGCGTCCTCAGAATCTTCTAGAAGGTGGCGAGCTCCCCCTGGCGGTGCCGCCAGCTGGCCTCCCATTGGTCAGCGATGACGTAGCTCTACCCTTCACCGCCGCGCCGCCTTCTGCCACCTATGTTCAGAATAAAACTAAACATACTCCCCTCCTGTGGACGTAGTCCACACACAAGGCAAAAGAAAAAGATCACATAGTGTAGAAAGTTTTTATTTTTTATTTTTTTTAAGAAGAATTATTAGAATGGCAGAAGTGCAATCTTCGAGATGGGTCTTATTAGATGATGTTGTTTCTCTGTTTGAAGTTCCACAACTCGGACATTGCCATCCGCTCCAGGTGACACCTTGGTGATGCGGCCAAGGCTCCACTGCAATGAAGGCATAGGAAGGTCTTTTACCAACACCAAATCTCCAACCTTCAGGTTGGAAGAGGGTTTTTTCCACTTGGACCGTTGTTGCAGATTGTTTAGATATTCCCTGGACCATCTTTGCCAGAAAATATCTCTGGCCTTTTGAATTAATTTCCATCTAGTTAAGTAGTTGTTCATTAGGGTGATAACTGGGCTCTGGGAGTGCTAGTAGTATATATAAGTGCGTCCCCAATTCACTTTAATTGTCCTACGTCCTATTAGAGCGGCTGCTTCTAAAAATGTTTTGTATTATAATGCACTTTAATTGGCCTACGTCTGGAATCCCCAATTAATTTTAATTGCCCTACGTGTCCTATTAGAGCCGTTGCTTCTAAATTTTTTTTTGTATTCACTCTAATTGGCCTACGTCTGGATTCCCTGTAATAAACTTTAAATACCACTTTTTTAAATGTGTCGTGGACCCAATTCACTTTAATTGTCCTACGTCCTATAAAAATCTGTCATATCTTTATGTGCGTTAATTAGCTGTCGTGAAATCTGTCAGGGTCACATTTTGCCAGCTCGGTTCGAAGGCCGTAAGTGTCCTATTAGAGCCGTTGCTTCTAAAATTTATTTTTTGTATTATAATTCACTCTAATTGGCCTACGTCTGGATTCCCCGTAATAAACTTTTAGAGCCGCTTCTAAAATTCACAATTAACTTTAATTGCCCTACGTCGACCATTCCTTAGATGTAGGTAATAAAAAATCTTTAAATATCACTTTTTTAATTGCATATAGGAAAAATCTGTCATATCTTTATGTGCGTTAATTAGCTGGCGTGAAATCTGTCAGGGTCACATTTTGCCAGCTCGGTTCGAAGGCCGTAAGTGTCCTATTAGAGCCGTTGCTTCTGAAAAATGTTTTGTATTATAATTCACTCTAATTGGCCTACGTCTGGATTCCCCGTAATAAACTTTTAGAGCCGCTTCTAAAATTTCCAATTAACTTTAATTGCCCTACGTCGACCATTCCTTAGATGTAGGTAATAAAAAATCTTTAAATATCACTTTTTTAATTGCATATAGGTCGATATTTTCTCAAATTGCAGTCAGATCATGGAGGCATTCTGCGTTAATTAGCTGGAATTAAATTGCAGCACGTCGTGTCGTGAAATCTGTCAGGGTCATGGATGCTTCTCATTGAATTGCAGGTTGGATTTGCGCAGTCGACCTCCTACACGTAGAATTCCTGATGAATTAATAAATGGGTTTAAGGATAAAAATTTTGAGTTTGATGGTAGTACTCTGCTTTGATTAAAACATTGAATTTCAGTTTTAAATTCTGAACTTTGAATGATTTGAATAAGAGTTCGAATTGAATTATCGAGCTCATTAGAGGACAATTCTTTGTATTTTATTTTGTCGCTGCTGTGTCTAGCATTGTGGATAAATCTTAGGAGCCATGCCGTAATTCTGCTCAGATTCCTGAATGTTGAGAATTTAAAAATAAAGTCTAGAATAGGACAAGTAGTGAAATGAACAATCGGAACAGTCTTTCTTTTTTCATGACAAACTTCTTTTGGAAGTTCATATGTGATTGGTAGCGGATCTTGTAAACTTGAGTTTGATAGCCAATCAGGACCATTCCACCAAAGTGAATGGTTTACTAGTTATACCTAGTTATAGTAAGAAGTTATACCTCTAGAGGCGCGATCTGCAGGATTATCCTTGGTTTACACATAGTACCAAGAAGATTGCAGAGTTAGTCGCTGAATTTCTGCAATCCGGTTACCAACAAAAGGTTTCCAATGTTTTGATTCAGATTTTATCCAACATAAAATAATCTGGGAATCTGTCCACAACATTACTCGGTCAATCTGCAACAGCAATGAGCTGCAAATGGAATCATATAAATTTGAAAGGAGAAGAGCAGCACAAAGCTCCAGACGAGGTATTGACGTTGCCTTCAAGGGAGCGACTTTTGTCTTGGCAGCGATCAATGTGACTTGAACATGACCAGATTTAAAACGAGATTTCATATAAACAACTGATGAATGTGCAGATTCAGAAGCATCACAAAATCCATGGAGTCCTAAAGAATGTATAAGTCCCTTGCAGGAAATATATCTAGGAATTTTAATATGATTTAGCATGGCCAAATCCATTTTCACTCTCCTCCAATGAGAACACAACGATTCAGACAAGGGATCATCCCAATCCAAATACTGTTTCCACAAAGTTTGGAACAGAATCTTGAAGCTAATGATCACCGGTGATAACCATCCCAAAGGTTCATAAATTCGAGAAATGTCCGATAACAATTGTCTTTTACAATATACGTCTTTTAGTGAATTGACTGTAATTGTGAAATTATCCGTGGATGGATTCCAATTTATCCCAAGAATCTTAACAGATGAATTATCTCCGATTTCATATGAATCATGTGCTCTCAGCGCTTCTGGTACCTCTGAAAGAACCTCAGGGACATTTGACATCCATTTTCTTATGCAAAAGCCACCAGATAAAAGGATTTTCCGGATATCATAAATGAGAACTTTTGCTTCTTCGATTGTTGTTGCGCCAGAAAGTAGGTCGTCTACATAAAAATAAGTTTTTATGATTTTAGATGCCTCTGGGAACAGGAGTTCTTTGTCGGTGGCAAGTTGCATCAAGGTACGGATTGCAAGATATGGTGCACACGACATTCCATAAGTTACTGTGAGCAATCTATACTCCAATAAAGATTCCAATGGACTATTTCTCCAGAAGATTCTCTGAAAGTCGAGATCAGAAGAGTTCACTTTTATCTGTCTGTACATTTTCTCAATATCTCCCATAAAAGCTATAGGATTAGTACGAAACTTCACGAGAATATTGAAAATACCATGCTGCAATAAGTCGTTCAGCGTCTCCAGTAACAGCTGATTGTAAATATTGCAGCTTTTGTGAAACAGTTAGAGCGGTATTGGAATCAATAGACAGAGAAAACAATTGCTTGAAACTAAGCCACTCGTTAACATCACCAGAAAAGGAAGGTAAATTAAATTTAGGAAGTTCTATTTTACTTGTGGTTGGTTGATTTAGATCATCAATTTTGCTTGACCTGGCTGTACAACATACTTTATTAATATTCGCCACTAAATTTCTAAGATTATCATTGTATTGCATAACTCTAGAAAAGTAAACTTCAACATCAAATTCAGAAAATGTTAAAAGATTACAATAAGTTTTTTCAATGTTAGATTTTATATCTAAAATATCTTGTTTAAATGTCTGTAAATTTGCATCATCCTTCGCTTCAATTATCTTGAGCGAAATTTGTTCAAAATAATCCACTTGTTTGAAATGAAATTCAAGAATATTTGAAGTAGCTATAAATTTGGCAGCCATTTTTAATTTTTGCTATTATTAATTTTAATAATATATTCAAAAATGAATTATAATTATTTATATTTAAATAATTATTTGATAGATTTATTCCCGGGTTTCGGCACCAATGTTTTGTTCCCACTTGGCAAATACGCAAGGAGGAAAAGCAGAATGAATGTTTACAAAACAATTTGTTCTCGTTAGGCTTAATTGAATATAATGTTTTATAATAGCTTAAAGAAACAAATGTACTTATCTTTGGTCAGGCAATCATCCCAAGCTTTACAAATGAATTTATTTTAACTCTCTTTACAATGAATATTTAAAGAATTTACAAAAGAATTAGAGCCGCAGCTTAAAAGGCATTGTTCTCTAGTGGCGAGCTTCCTCAGAATCTTATAGAAGGTGGCGAGCTCCCCCTGGCGGTGCCGCCAGCTGGCCTCCCATTGGTCAGCGATGACGTAGCTCTACCCTTCACCGCCGCGCCGCCTTCTGCCACCTATGTTCAGAATAAAACTGAACAGTAAGGGTGTTAAAGATTTTTCTACAATTAATGTGCTTTTGAATAATTGTAAACGTGAAAATAATCTATGCTAGGGACGAAGGAGTAAGATTTATGCCTGACATTGAAAGGCAGAGAGGAGCGAAAAAGTATTTATGCCATAAAGGCGCCAGTAGCGACACCTAAAATGTTTTGAAAATAAAGATAGCAGGTTCCTCATACAGCTAGCTTCTCATACAAGAAGGGCACTCAAAGCGTTGCTTCGTTGTGAAATTTGTCGTGATGCCTCGTGTGAGAAGAAGAAATATGACCACACGTTTCTGAATATTATTGAGGTATAATTGGAGCCTACCGTGATTTTTTGGCGGTATATCGTACCGTTGTATTGGTGCTCGCGTTGGTCATGATTCAATGAATTAGCAGAATATGAAATCGATGGATTCAGGATGGTCATATGGGATATTGTACTGGAGTTCAGCGGCCTGCTATCACTTATAACCGAGAAGATCGATATATTACCCGTATGGCCTTAATGGATTGTATAACCACGTCAAGAGCTTTTCAACTGGAGCCCTTTCAATAGTGAGATCAACGACGAACCTAGACTAAGGAATGGCGTAACGTCGTGTTTTCAGACTAACTCAGATTCTGTTTGCAGCACAATGATGGCCGCGTCAGTGTTTGACGCCATCTTAAAAAATACACATTTCCAGCATACATTTGACATCGCAAACGGACTGATCATTTGGAGTGATGGTATAGAGTGCCATCTGATACACGTCTCGGTCACCTCTTGTTCGCATTCTCGGTCTTTGAACAGTCCCCGTTATATTTCTGATGATTATTATCTCTCCGTGGCAGTATACTCTTATTTTCAAGATCTGGGAAACTATACGTCTCAGTAGGAAATACACGACCGTATGTTATCGGTATTGTACAGACCTACCCCTACGCGCAGAAAGAGTTAGGGTACTGCTCTGACCAGCACGTTGTTCTGAGCTGTCAATATTAGAAAACGGCAGGTCAATGGTTACCGAGCGACTGGCTCGTCACTACACGCTAGCCACTACTGTCTATGAACTATGGCAGTTTGTTGCAGTTTCTCTTTTTGACTAAATGCCCTGCAATTTAAGAGCTGTTTTTCTGTAAGAGGTGGTTCTCCTATGTACTGATTTTTCAGGATTCCTACCCCCTTATATTTTAAAAATTAATCCACTTGCTAGTCTGAGTATAATACATTTACCCGCTATCATTTTTTCATTTATTTCTGGTGTATTAAGTATGATTGTTATAATAGTTATTCAAAAACTAATAAAGAAGTAACGATACCTATATGTTTCATTGTGAAAAAGTGAACTATCGAGCAACGACGCTTTTTTACTGGCTTAACAATATCAATTTAGGAAATACAAACCGTTTTTAAAGCAAATGTTCACCTACACACGTGTGCAAAACGAAATAAATACTTGAAAAGTTTTAAAACACTCAATTATCCCAATGTATTTATAATTTCAAAATATATTTTATATTTATAAATTGAGGGTTATAAGCACATATCTACAATTAAGTAATTCTTACTCTTATATATGAAAATTGCTACACATTTGTACATATAAGCCCAAACTTATAAATATTAAATATAATTTTCATATAAATTTATTTTATTTATTGTTACAAAAGCACGAAGTCCAAAGGACTATTGTGCTGTGCTAGTATTATTTACATATATATGATTAAATATTTACACGATGGATTAGTAGTGTTTGTAAATTATTGTACAAATAGTTCTAAACTTAACAAAGTTCTCATAAGATTAGAGTATATACACAAAGAGAATAATATATATAATGTAAGCTGGAGGGTATTCCTGGAGGAAGTTAAAAATACATCTCCTTTTGGTAATACTTAAACAAAAAATAATTGTAATTCATAAATTGTAAATATATAGAATAATTGAGTATTTAATAAGTACCTTAAAGTTTTGACTTCGTTATACAAGCCCGAAAGTGTGCAGGTGAACATTTGTTATTAAAAAAAGTTTGTATTCCTCAACTTGACATTGTTAGGCTAGTAGAAGATCGTCGTTGCGCGAAAGTTTGCTTTATCACAATAAATTCCAGTAGTCAAGGTTCTCATAATAGTTTTCTAGGCGTTTGTCTTGGATAAAAAAATATTTCGCTATCGAGAAGGTTTCATTTAATCTGCCAATGGGTAAAATAAATTGTATCTATTTTAAGAATGCGACCCTGATATTCTTCGATAAATATCTAACTACTTGCTGCACAGACTCTAAGGAAGAGCCATCGAGCCAGCTCGGAAAGATCTACGGCTGCGAGGGCCTCGGAGGTAAGTCTCTGACAGCCAGAACTGCACTTAAAAACCTGAATTTTACTAGGTTTAAAGTTTTAAAATATCTTCTCCGAGATGTGTGTAAAACATTTTTTTCCGAACTGAATTAATTCCCAGTGAAAATGCATTAAGAGAGAGAAGCAAGATATTTATATATTTGTTTTCAAAATTATGAGAAAATTGTTTTTTGAATAGAACTCTAGATTCATTAAACCTAAAAAGACCAAAATTAACAAACGTATGAAAATGTATCTGATAATTTACCTGATATATAATATATGTATGTAGTATATTTTGAGTAATATAGTTCACAACCTTCTTCTAATATTTATTATAACCCCATACCTATATAAAAATGTGTATCGAACTTGTAACAAAATGACAAATAAAATAAAGAGGTAAAGGTAGACCAGACGACGACAAAGACCAGACGAACAGGTGTTTATGATAATGAGTTCAATTACCCCGTCAACAGGTGGCCAGACGTAATAAACAACCCGGCGCCTGACAGGTGGCGTGATTTTATGGGAGCCAATCAGAACTCGCCGCCATCTGCGAGCGTCTCATATAAAAGCCCCCCAAAATGGGACAAAGACAGTTGTTTAAGTGGTTTTCAGAGCGACGCCGTTATACGGTCAATTGGATCTCTCACCCCCCTTCTATCCGCGATGTAGGCTTTGGGCATCCGTGGCGCCCGTGGTCCGACTGCCTTCGTCCGTGGTCTACCTCTACCTTCTTGGAGTTACCATCTAGACCTGCCTCTGTCTCTTGCTGTCCCAGTGCGGGAATTTCATCACGCACCCACAACCACGACTGCCCAGCACATTCCACATCGGGATTACTACATATATATATTTAAATCTTTCACATTTTGGAAAAAGAAATCTGACATTTAATGGCTTCACGTACAATCGTTTAGCCCAGCTTTTGTAATGAGTAGATATTGTGAGAATAAAGAAGATAAATTCCAGACTGAAATCCCCAAATGGCTTAATCTTGAAAATGTAGTTTTCTAGTTCTGAAAGCAATTCAGTGAAACCGAAACCATCACCAGAAGACCAGGATACTACGACCCATTAAGAGCACTAAATTTGACTGTTATAAGCGCCACAGGAGGATGGCAGCTATTCAGCTCTCCAAATGAGCTCTTAGGTAACTCTTATGAATGAAAGTTTCAAATGAACACATTTTTACTAAGGCTTCATGCGGGTAGTTTTAATGCACATTGACGAATGGTATGTATCCTTCTTATCATTTCTCAGAGGAGAACTATTTTGAATTTGTGACGTGAACATCTGTCCTAGACCAGAAACAGTGGTATCATGCTCTCTTCAGCGATAGTCAAGCTCGGCTTAAATATTAGTTATCGATAAATCTTCGTCTGGAGAATCTGGGAAAAGCTCCAATCTAACTGACGTCAGACCAAAACCGTTTTTGGGTAGTATTCTAGTAGTCTGAATCAATTCGAACAGATGTACACCTCTCCACGTGTTTGACACGCTTCTCATTGATTTCACAAAGATACAGGAATGAGGTTCTTGATTCCTACTTGATATCTTGCAGGGTTGTTATTGTATCTCAGTTCATTTTAATAAATTATATATTTATTTCTACATAGAGCAGTGCTAATCAACGAATTTTTAATGTGATGAGTTATCTAGAAAAAATGGATTGAACACACAGTCAAATATCTCCAGATATGAATCTGAAATAAAAGGTCTGTAATGCCTAAGGGAGATGCATTGCAGTTCGTCAGCCCAATTTACAGATCAATTTGCAATATGCCGTATTCACCATTATCCTCTAAATAGCAAGATTCTTATTGAAATTTGGAATCAAAACCTACTACACCTGCGCACTTAACTCTGGATCCCTTCTCCGAAACCAGATTATGAAACTTAATGAACCTCACAGCACACCACGAAACGTTATTTACTCCATAGAATGTTTGAACTATCCAAAATTCTACGTAGGCGAAACCGGGAAAGATGTCAACATTAGAATTCACGAACACAAAAGAAATATCGATAACCTGGACCATAGATCCTTAATAGTGCAGCACATAAACGAAACTGGCCATTCCTTCAACATTACATCACCTAAAATTCATTATTCCAATATTGCCAGCAAACATCAATGACTAATCATTGAATCCCTCCTCTGTCAAGCAAATTTCACACCCTCAATAGAAAAATTGATTTACCTGAAATTTACAATGTAATATTCCCTGCAGCCACCAAACCCCCCTACTGTATCATGAACTCTGAGACCACAATTTCAATATGTATTCTGTCCTGTGTTTCCAAGATATGCCATATTATTTGTCCTCTTCATATCAGTACATATTTTACACATTCAAATTCTCTCTTTATATATTTACAAATTTCAAATTCTAGTTTATTGTTTTCTTCACTATGTAAATCCCTTTTGCATAACTGTTATTGTCTACTCATATATATGTATATATTCAGATTAGATCCGAAAACTTTAGTAGCGTAATATATTTTTTTCCTGTCGAAGGGCGGTTATGCCCGAAATCTTGAAATAAATTTATTTGCAAAAGATACTTATCCCTCAAGCTTATTGATTTGAACATTAAAAATGTATATTACATTTATTCATTTTAATCATAGGAATAGGTATTACTCATAAACTATTTGAAAACCATTTTTTTTTAATATGAAGGTATTATTTTAAAAACTACATTTTATTTTTGTTTTCTTTTGATCTCTTAAAAACAAATATTATTGGAAAACCTTTTTATTTCATCCATAATAATTCTTTTAAAAATAAATTTTGAACTTTTCAAAATTGAACATAATGAAAATTTTATTTCAAATTTCTCCAAATAGATCACAATAATAAAAATAATTTTATCTTTGATATAGTTAGGTTTGGCTAAATTTCTTTCTTTCTCTATGTATTATGTCTCTATATACAATCTTTAAAATAATTTTAATAAAATTATATTTATGTAATATCAAATTGAAATTCCAATATTATATATTTGTCAAAATAGGTTGCTAGTCGATTTTAAAGAATCTGGTAGTGTCGGCATTTAGCTGCGGGGTGAATTCCATAAGTCCTTGAGGCAGTCAGCATGCGAACGTGCCGTTTCAATTTCCTGCGGTGTGCAGCGGCCTGTGGAGACAGCCATCGGTGGTGTCGTGCCTGGACAGAGAGCGGGGAATGCAGCGCCAACTCTATTTGGATCTTGGAAAACTGCTCGCGCTCTTGCGGCCTATGCTGACGTCCTCGATGCTGAAGTTGTTGGTTTACTTTATTTGTTGAAAATAAAACAATATTCACTCCATGGTATATAAATTTAAAAAAAAAAATGGAAAAACAAAACATTCTCATAAAATATTTCATTTTAAGGATTATACCGTTGACGTATCAAGTTCATCTTGATAATCTTGACTGCGATGCCCACCTTCTCTGTAATAATAATAATAAAAAAAAATAGTTTATAAAAAAACTCCAAAATACTGGCATGTAAATATTTTTCTGTAAAAAATAAAAGAGTACATGGAAATTGAGCAAACATATGTGTTTGTTAATAACTACGACTGCATTTCAAAGGATTATCTTTAAAGATATAAAAAACAAAGGCAAGAACAAAAAATTAATAAAAAAAAAACGAAAGCCATTATTTACATATAGTAACGCTAATTTTGTAGTTTTTTTAATTGCATTGTGTGCACTAACCGTAACTTAGTAATATAAATTATTCTCTCAATACTTTTTCAAAAAAAAGTAAAACTAAACCATGCCTCTTCGACCAAATAAAAATAAAATTTTGATTGGAACGGAAATGGGGTAACTACTATGCTACAGATACAGAACAAATCAACTATTGCCGTAGTTTCAACCTAAATATATAATGTGCTTTTTCATTCTAGAAATTGAAACTAGAAGAAAATAAGATATTAGAACTAAAAGAAAATGATCATTTTTTATAGCAATCGAATCAAATATTGTGTGTGTCAATAGGGAAACAGGAAAGCTAAAGTAATCAGAACAAGGAATACATCCTTTGTCTGATGACGTCAATCAACCTGTCTTTGAAACAACAAAAACTATCAACCTAATCGGATATAAACTTACATTTACGTAGTTCAAAACTATAATCCAAGAGAGATGTGCTTTTTCTTTACAAAATTTTTTCAAAAACTATGAAAAAATAATAAATTATTAGAATTATAAGATAATACGTCACGATCCACTCAAATCAGATGTTTGCGTCAATAATAAAACAAAATGGTTAGCGTCGACAGACCAAGGATTAAATCCTTTGTCTAATTATGGCAACTTCAGTGGATTCGAAACAATACACAAAACCTAAATATATTGGATCAGGTCTATTTTTAACTTAATTACTATTTATAATCCAACATGTGCTCATTCAATCTACATATTAGAACATGTGGAAAATCTTTTTTTTTTTTTTGAAATACAAGAGGGTAATAAACTACTAGAACTATTAGAAAATATGACTCATTCCAAACAGATCAACAGTGTGTGATAAAGAAAAATATCCCTCAAAAGGTCTAGGGCTAGATCCTTTGTCTGATAATGGTAACTACAATGTATTCAGATCCTCAAACCTAATCAGATTAAGACTTGCCTTTCCCTTAGTGCCAAACTATATTTCAAATTGTGTTTATTCTTTTTAGATATTAGGATTGTAAGTAAATAATAAAGTATTAGAAACACAATTAATATATTATTACAATTACAATAAAATATTACCCTATCCGAACAAATTAACAATGTGCGTTAACATGGGAGCAGGAGAGCTGACGTCAATGGACAGAGAAATAGATCCTTTGTCTGAATTTGGTAGATTCAGACTATAATCCAAATTGTGTTTATTAATCAAAATATTAGGAATTCAGTAAACTAATAAGAAATTATAAGTGTAAGAGAATAGTATTACGACTACAAGGATTCGACTAATTCCAAATAAGTCAACAGTGTGCGTCAACACGAAAACAGAAAGTCATCCTCATCAGCCAAAGAACTACATCCCTTTTCCGAAGATGGCAACAATGCTGCACCTTAATAGCTCACACTACCAATCTACATGGATCAGTCCTAACGGTCCCGTAGTTTCTATGTATGATCCAATCTCTACTTTTTCAATATAAGTATTATATATGTGGACCAATTTCTGTTATTTCTGCTAATTAAGGACGTATAGGATTTAAGTTTTGGTGCTTCATATCAATTAGGTTGATTGTTAATTCTCTATACTCCCCATTATAAAGATTGATCAAGTACAGATAATTGATATGTATGCTATAAAGAGAAAAAATATATATATATAACTAGTATATATACAGAGTGATCCAAAAGTCTTGCACAACTTTAGAAATTAAAAACTCAGCGAATATTTGCGCTGAACAAATGCGGTAAATACCTTTGTGTTCAGAATTCAATGGGAATTTCAAAGGCAATAATGAAAAATTCAAATTTGATTTTAGTTACAATTTTATTCGCTGGATGGCACTCTACCAGAATCAGAGATTCAACGGTCAAATTGTATGATAAATTGAAAAACATAACTGATCGACAGGTATTTTTCCTTTTTGAATACCAGGAAATTATCTTAAATATATCAAGTGATAAATTAATAAAAAACATTTCGCCAAAGGTAGAAGTATTGGATGACGATTTTTAAATGTAATCCGAGATATGTAAAATAGGTAAATGCAAATTAAAATATTTATATTTTAGATGCGGTTTGCCGGAATCCTCTAATGAATTTCAAAGATAATAAATTTCTCATTTTTTAATTGAATTCTCTCTATGATAATTTGTTTTACTCTCGAAATTCGTCACTACAGGATAAAGCACTCTTGGTGAGTTTATTTATTGCAATTCAGAATCAGCAACTGAAGCTTTACGGGCGTTTCTTACCTTTAAAGGTATTCGAAGCGGTAAAGGACCCATTAGTTGCTACTCTCTAAGGCGAATGATAAAATATTTGAAAAGAATGGATCTATGGAAGCAAAACCTAGTAGTGGGAGACCATCGATATGCAAGTAAATGGCTGCTACAGTTTCGCAGAATGTTGAAGATATTGAAACGTTATCCACGTTTGGAGAAATAAGTGCTCAACAAGTTTATCTACAAACGAGGATTGGAGTTTGGAGCGAACTAAAAATTTTTCTTTAAAAAATACTCTTACAAAAGGTGCTCGACAAGTTTCTTGACAAACGGGGATTACGTATGGAACAGTTTTTGGAGAGCACTAAGAATTTTCATTTAAAAATACCCGTAAAGAAATTACAATATTTCACGAGCTAAAAGAAGGCGATATTGAGAAGCCTCAAGAATTCGCTGCATGGGTTTTCCAGCTTCATCTTTCCACAGAACATTGACAGCCAGTTTCATTACTGGCTGTCGAATGTTCTGTGGAAAGATGAAGCTCACTTTTCTCTAAACGAAGTTAACACTCAAAACAGCATTTGGACAACAGAAAACACTAGGATTGTTACAAAAATGCCAATTCATCAGCCCAGAGATACAGTTTAGTGTGTGTTCACTTCTTTATTATTGAGCCATTCTTCTTTGTAAAATCAATGGAATAACTTTTAAAACCGTTTTTGTAACTGGTGAAGGTTATGTTCAACTTTTGAGAGAAAAGGGCATTCCCATATTGCAGGACAGACAAGCACTAAACGAAATAACATTCATTCAAGATGGACGACCTCTTCATATCTACCGGGGTGCCAAACAATTGCTGAAGGATACGTTCGGTGAAAATCGTGTGATATGTCACCACTTTATATACGAGTGGCTTCCAAGATCACCCGAATTGACGCTTTGCGATTTTTGGTTATGGGGGTACATTAAGTCGCGTGTTTATCGATGCCGGTCTACCACATTGGCCATGTTGAGGGCTATTATCAGACAGCACCTTTCATCAATTTCAACAGATATGTCATTTAATGCTGTCTCTAAAAAATAATGTAAACAGGTTAGTTAAACAAACAAGAAATTACCATCAACAATATTATTACTCGAGAGACTTCACACTGAATGAGCTAAATTCATCAATAGGAAAGTTAAATCCAAGATGTCACCTGGAGATGCTCTAATCTTTGGTCAAATGATTAAACAATTTGGAGACAAAGCTAAAAATCAACTCCTACGAATACTGAACATTTCATGGCAAACTGGTAAACTACCAAAGAATTGGAAGATATCAATTATAGTGCCAATACTGAAACCAAAGATGCCAAGGAATGCAAGAACTATCGGCCAATTGCTCTTACCAGCATACTTTGTAAAATAACAGAATGAATTATCCACTCTAGGCTCATAGTCTGGCTCACTAACAATGATAAAATAAACTTCTACCAAACTGCCTAAAGATCCAGTCACTGTACAACTGATAAACTGTTCTACTTCTGTCAATCAATAATAGATTTCTAGGAAAAACCGCCAAAGAAGACAACGGTCGTATTCCTGGATATGACCTCGGATTTTGATCGAATGTAGAAATTATTTGAAAGGCTGCATAACATCGGAGTAAGAGGAAAAGCCTTAATCTGGATTGCAGACTTTTAAAGGGAAAGAAGGATAAAGGTTCGGTTCAATGGAACATTTTACAAGGACCGAAGAACATGGGCTGGTGTACCTCAGGGATCTGTGCTCAGTCCTCTACTCTTCTCGCTATATATTAACTGTTGTTTATGTAAATAGATGAATATTATTTGTATAATTTAAAGCCTCATTATGTAAAAATATATGTATATACAAATTGGACATTTGTTGTTGGCAATGGTCAAGTTTGAGCTCTTGTACATCTAATTACGACACAACAAAAGTGGCGAGGAGGTTGCGCGATCTACAGAGCCAGCAAAAAGCTGAGGAAAACGGCGTCTATGCAAGTATAACAACTACATCTTTTAAACTATCTGGATCAATAAAACAAAGGAGTAGAAAAGATAAGCATGACAAGTCCAAAGTTAATAGTACCTTTTAGATGCTATAGCCCAGTGGAGGACACTTCGATCTTTTTGTACAAAAATTTGAGGCTCTCTTTTTGGCATCTGAAGGAGGAGATTAAAGTGCTGATTTTTACCTCGCTACCAGATTCTGAAACTTTGAAGCAGGGAAACGATATTTTCTTTCTGGTCTAATGAAAGATCAACCCTATGATACTATCATTCAAAGAATTAAGCTGCATTTGGATCCAAAGAAGAAAGTGATACCACAGTGATGCAGATTTTTAAAGAGAATTCAACAGGAAGGATAATCAATTTCAGAATATCTTAGAGAATTGAAACATTTAGCAATAAATTGTAATTTCGGCGATATGCTGGGAACCATGATGCGAGACCGTTTTGTGACTGGATTAAAGTTGGAAAGCCTGCAAAAGAAGCTACTACAAGAAAACGACGATGTCACCCTGGATAAAGTTTTGCAGTGGCAATCCCGTTCGAACTGGCGGTGATAAATACAAGAGAATTACAAGATAAATTAGTGGCCAAAATATCCCCTGTGAATGGAAAAGATAAAAGGGTGAGTACAATAATAGTATGGTGCAGCATAGGCCTTTCAGGCAAAGGGGAGAAATAATGTGTTATAGATGTGGTGAAAGACATTCACACGTGGCCTCTGTTTGCCCTCATAGAACAAAGACTTGTTTTAAAGTGTAAAAAACTGGGTCATTTAAGTAGGGTCTGCAAAGCTAGTAAAAAATGTGGGGATGTAAATTTTTACAAGAGGACTCTATATATTCTGTACAGGGCGAAACTGATGCCACAATAAATTTAACCATAGATGATTATTCTTTGTGCTTTACAATAGAAACAGGAAGTCCAGTTACGTTAATACCTCAAGATATATATAAAAGATTTATTGGCAAGGTAAAAATGTATTTCCAACAAATTTAAGATTAAAATTATTTTGTGGTGAATCAATAGAGATTATAGTTCAAAAGTGTTTTTGTAAAAGAAGACAACCAATATTTACGATTAATAGTTGTAAATGAAAAATCCAGGTAATTTTGTTAGAAAGAGAATGGCTTAAACAGTTAAAACTTGATTATTCTTGATTGTTTAGCATTAAAATTTTAATTATGAATCTAATAGAAATAGTTTGATTGATAGATATGCAGATTTGTTTAACAAAGATTTGGGCTGTCTAAAGGATGTTAAAATAAATTTTAATTTTAAAAAGGATTTGACTCCTGTGTTTTTTAAGGCCAGAAGTTTACCTTTCTCTCTAAAAAACAAAGTAGGGGATGAAATTGATCGTTTAGTGAATTCTTGCATTTTATAACCTATAGTTCATGCATATTGGATCGCTCCAATAGTACCAGTATTAAAAAGAATGGTATAGGTGTAAGGATATGTGGTGATTTTAGATGTACAGCTAATAAAGCAATAGAATTTGATAGGTATCCCCTTTCATCGATCGATGAGATCGTTTCAAAATTATCTACAAGCACCGTACTTTCGACTCTAGACCTATCACAGGCTTACTTACAAGTAATGTTAGCGGAAGAAGCCAAAGAGAGCTGTTGTTGATATAAACACAACAAAGAGGTTGTTTTCTTATAAAAGACTACCATATGACGTAGCGGTAGCACCAAATAAATTTCAGAGGATTATGGAAGGTCTATTTGCCGATTTGCCAGGTGTGGCCTGCTACATAGATGATATTTTGGTTGCAGGAAAAGACTTTGAAGATCATGAACAAAAGTTGGACCTATTGTTTAGATGATTGCTAGAAAAAGGTTTAAATTTAAACAGATATAAATGTAAATTCAAAAAGAAATCTGTGAAATATTTAGGGTTTAAAATGGATAAATATGGACTGAATCCCTTAGAAAATAAAAATAAAGCAGTGATAGAGACGCGTGAACCTAAAGAATGTTTCGCAATTAAGATCTTTCATAGGACTCAATTTATTATTATAGATTCATAAAAAATATAGCAAACATTTTAGCGCTATTCTATCAACTTTTGAATAAATATTGTAGATGGAATTGGACGAAAGAATATTGAATGTTATTTAAAAAATGTAAATCATTATTAATGGACTATGGACTAGGCGTAAATCTGAGTCATAGAAATTATAGAAAGGAAGAATGCCCTTTAGCTTTTGCTTCTAGAACATTAACTGAAGCGGAAAAACGTTTCTCTCATCTAGAAAAGAAAGCGTTGAGCATACCTTTGGCGTTGAGAAATTCAGACAATACTTATTGGGACGAAAATTTGAATTGGTCACAGACACCCGTTCCTTAATTCATATATTTTCACCTCATAAACCAATTCCCATATGTGCATCATCCAGAATTAAAAGATGGTCCTTAAAATTAGCTGCATTTAATTATACTGTGGAATTTCGAAAAACTAGTGATAATTCCAATGTTGACGCATTGTCACGTCTTCCTTTAGAATCGAGTTTCAGGGAGTCTCTTGATGAAGACCAGGTACTTCTTCTCAGGAGGTTGAATGAGGTACCGTTCTCTTTTATGGAGGTGACATATGAGACGCCCCAAGATAAAATACTGTCTATAAGTATTAAGGAATGTTAGAGAAGGCAACTGTGTGGAAATTCACAAGGGTACCGAGAGAAAACCCACTAGCTCCTCATTATAAGATCAATGAGCAATTAAGTTTGGAGTTTGGTTGTCTTCTATGGCGTGAATGAGTGGTAATTCCCCAAAAATTAAGATCTTTAATTTTAAATGACTTGCATGAAATACACATGGGGATTGTTAAAATGAAGATGATTGCCAGGCGGTATTTTTGGTGGCCAGGCATAGACAGTAACATCGAGGAGTTACCAAGAGAATGTAGAGTATGCCAAGAATCGGCAAGCATGCCCCCGGCTACCATCTCGGAATGGACTTGGCCCGAAAAACCGTGGCATCGACATCATCTTGATTTAGCGGGTCCGTTCATGGGAAGAATGTTTTTGGTTCTCTTGGACGCCTACTCAAAGTGGATAGAAATTTTTATCATCAAAGATATTACCAGCCAAACGATTATAAATCATCTTAGAGAAATTTTTGCCAGATTTGGATTGCCCTAACATTTGGTTACAGATAACGGAAGACAGTTTGTCTCCGGTGAATTCGAGCAATTTACCAAAATGAATGGTATAGGGAAAACTAAGACCAGTGCGTATAATCCTAGTACAAATGGTTTAGCTGAGAGATATGTAAGAGAGTTTAAAAACCTTTTGAGAAAGAATAATGGGAAGGATGATTTAGAGACGAATCTACAAAGATTCCTATTTGCTCATAGAGCATTCCCCCAAACTGTGATAAAGGAATTCCCCCGCGGAACTGCTAATGAAGAGAAGTTTAAAATCAAGATTCTCGAATTTAATACCAAGATGGGAAATCCGCGAGAGGTATTTCATGAGGCCGTAAGAAGGCAGGAGCAGTTTACTAAAGTTTGCTAGGTTTATTTCCGCAACTATGCAACTGGACCTAAACGGTAAAAAGGTACCATTTTGAAATTACTGAGCTACCGTCACTACCTTATAAGTTGCGAGGGCGTCGTGTATAAGAGGCATATCAATCAATTGCGACCTGTGAGAAAGAAACAAGTGGAGACAAGACATTTGATACTTCCTCGAACATCAGGAGAGAAGCCTGTAGGTGGAAGTCAGAAATAAAGTGAAGAGGAGGTTCCAGAGGTTACATCAGGAAACAAGGAGGAGACTGCTTCTGTGCAGTCCTCTTGCACTCCTAGACCGTGGCCTGTTGCTGTGCACGTGCCCTCTTGCACTCCTAAACCGGAGTCTGCCGCTGTGCAAGTGCCAGTCCGCAGTCCTAGATCTCAGAGAGCAAGGAAACCCCCAGACCGACTGGAGTATTATTAAGGGGGAGATGTGTTGTGTATGTAAATAGATGAAGATCATTTGCATTCTTTAAAGTTCAGTATGTAAGAATATATATATGTGTATATAAATTGAACATTTTTTGCTGGCCAAACGAAAAGAATAAGAGCTAAAAAAAGAGTCATGGTCAAGTTTGAGTTGTTGTACATCTAATTACGACACAACCTTAACAACATCCATTCTTACCTAACTGAAGGCACAAAAGTTGCCTGTTATGCAGATTATATAGCCATATGGCACACAAAGTATAGAAATATCAGAAAAATACTGAACACATCAATGAGAAGTGGGCAATGAAACTCAAAATGACAAAAAAAAAACAATAAACACAAACCTATAGGTCTCCTTCACTGACAGGTAAAAGGGCATGAATTTAACTCTAAAATAAGCATAAAAAACCATATAATTGATAAATTTTGTTCTCCAAATTACCTAGGTGTGATAATTGATGAGGAATTGCGATTTACAGAACACATAATTAGCACCTCAAATAGAGCTACCAGAAACCTAAACATTCTGAGAAGGCTATGTGGAACAAAATGGGGAGCAAAACCTAAAATTCTCAGAACAACATATATCACCTTAATAAGGCCAATAATGTAATATGCAACACCCGTCTGGGCTCCCTCAAGTTCATCTCTAAAAAGAAGACTAGACAGTGTTCAAGCAAAAGCGGCCAAATTAATCACTGGTTCTGTTTTAAATACCAACAATTAGAAAATTCTGAGAGATTGTGGTCTAGACCTACTTGAAAGCAGAAGACAATTTAAAACAATGAAATTCACCAATAGCTTAAAAACTAAAGAAACCGAACACATATCCCATAGAACCTTTTTAAATTGGACACAAAAAGAAAGGCTCAAAAGATCTTCAACACTTCAGTACGACAACAATATTAGAAAGAGCATAAATATGAAACATAATGAATTTCGATTTCGAGAATAACCAATATTTCTTACCCCATTGCCATCAAATGTAATCATCAATCTTAACCTGAATGAACCCTGCAATAAAAAAAGAGAACAAAAACATTCATGAAAAGAAAGGACTTAACACAATTGGTTTATGCGATCAGATAAATTATTTAACAGCATATACAGATGGATCATCAGACCTTACCATAAGTAATGGAGGGGCTGGAATTAACATAATACTGAAAGATGGAACATACATCAAAATCAAAGAAGGAGCAAGAAAGATTCCGTCAAACTTCACTCGTGAACCGACAGCTATCTGGAAAGCTCTAGATGTATGCCTTAACCAACCATCCCTGCATCAAGCAGAAGGAATTATAATATACCGTACAGCGACTTCATATCCGATCTAGAAGCAATTCAGAAGGGCAATACTATAATCACACATAACATACATTCGTTACTTACTCAACTGATATCATTGGAGAATAACTGCATTCTACAATGGATTTCTGCCCGTGGGGGTAATGAAATGGCAGTTGAATTTGCAAAGGAAGCCAGAAAGTTGAGCCAAAGGAAAGAACAAATGTCATTATTTGACGCTGATGCTTTGGCCAAATACAAGATAATCAAACAAAAAAATAAGAAAAGAACAAATATGTGAAATAAACTCTGAGAGAAAACTGAAAACTATAACAAGTCTAGAACAAAACATTATAAAGGGTGACAATACATCCAGATGGCACAAGAACCTATAGAACATGCAACAACTGTCCTGGTGTAGAACTAACACCTACCCACATATTCTCATGCCCCCAGCCTTGCAGAAAATTGACATAGACCCAGAGCAGCTGCTTTACACACCCAAGATAGTGGACAATGCTGCTGCTGCTGTGATAGAGATGCATGGAGACATCTGAGGTTCTTTATTGGACACGACAAAAACAACAACGGCATTCCAGAGTAAAATAAATCATCAGAGATAGATAAATATTTTTCATATGAATTAAAAGAAACATAATCGATACTGAGAGAGAGTTGAATTAAAAAATTAGAAATTTATTATTTTCGAAATATAAATATCTGAGAGGATTCCAGCAAACCGCATCTAAAATATCAATTTTTTTTGCTACATGTTTTAATTTGCATATACCTATTTTACATATCTCAGATTGTATTTAAAAATCGTTAACCATTTCTTCTAACTTTTGGCGAAATGGTGTTTTATTAATTTATCATTTGATATTATTTGGGTTCTTTCCTGGTATTCAAAAAGGAAAAATACGTGTTGTTAAAACTATTTTACCGTTCTTTTACTTTGTACATAGAACGAAGGACTTAGGTGAAGGGAGACGAGCAAGATATCGACATGGTCGGGGAAACTCCCAGCTGGAACCGCTTGGTCGCAAAGGTCACCAGATGGCCCGGGGAGGCAAAAGTCAAGTGGAAGTCTGGAATTTGTTTGGTTGTTCTGCCGGCCCGGGACAGCCCGCCATGTGGCGTCTTCTTTTTTTTTCTCTTAGTTAGTTAGAAGCAGCGGCCCAGGCGGGGCAGACGCGCCTGGGAAGTATCCTACAAGCAGCGCCTTGTGGACGGAAACACGTCTGAGAAGTATCCTACAAGCAGCGTCTTGTGGACGGAAAGACGTCCGAGAAGTATCCTACAAGCAGCGTCTTGTGGACGGAAAGAACGTCTTGGAGTATCCCACAAGCAGCGTCTTGTGGACGGAAAGAACGTCTTGGAGTATCCCACAAGCAGCGTCTTGTGGACGGAAAGGACGTCTTGGAGTATCCCACAAGCAGAGTCTCGTGGACGGAAAGGACACGGAAAGGACGCTTTGGACATCGCACGAGCCGCGACAAAGTGGAACCAAGCTAAGCCAGCGACGGTGCTGCACCCGAGGTACTGTGTGAACACAACGCTGGACATTCCCCCTGACACTTATTTTTTATCTCCCTTCCCTAAGACTACTTTAATTTTACTTTACTTTTTTTGCTTAACCTTTTTTATCTTGTTTTTTATGCATAATTCTTTATATATAAGTATAATTTTGCTTAACCTTGTTTCTTGTTTTTTATGCTTGATTCTTTACATAAAAGCATATAATAGTTTTTAGCCCTTTTTGTTTTAATTTTTAAATAAAAACCTTTTGTTATACTGTGTTTTATGTGCATTTATTTCCCCCATTGTTTTTCCTTTCATTCGATCACCCTTTTTTTGTTTTTTAAACGAACACGAACATTTTGGTGAGCCGGACGTGATCGATTTAAAGGAGATATGGAGGAAATGGATGCAATTAAAAAGCGCAGAAAAGCCATAAGAGGTACACTCACTAGAATTTTCAATGAAATAAATGGAGAATTTGTAAAGTATCAAATTGATAGGAATGATATTTATTCTAAGTTTAATAGACTAGAGTCTTATTACACGAAACTTGTAGATCTAAACGAAAAATATCAGGCTTTATTGGTAGTGAAAGAAGGGATTACAGAGGAAAGTATTGATAGGGAATGGCAAGATTGCGATAAATATGAAGAGGAAAAGTTTGATATTCAACAGAAAGTCAGTGTATTACGGAATCCCGATAAAGAGGAAACAATCCCGATTGCTAGCGAGGACACTGTAATAAATGTGAAATTACCAGAGTTAGCCCTAAAAAGCTATGATGGCTCTCTGGAAGGTTGGTTGCCTTGGTGGGCGCAGTTTTCGAAAATTCACGAAAATAAGAATTTATCCGATAGCGACCGGTTTTTATATTTGCGTCAAGCAATTGTACCAAATTCAGAAGCCTATCGTGTTGTAGCAAGCTATCCCGTTACAGGCGCCAACTATGCTTTGGCAGTACAAGCCCTACAGGAGCGATTCGGTGACCCGAATATACTGACAGAACTGTATGTCAGACGTCTATTGAATTCGGTTATATCTAAAATAAAGAAAGAAAATAGAAATTTAAGCAGTCTGTACGACGAACTGAGCAGTCACCTCCGGTCGTTAGAGACATTGGGCATTGATCCCCAGTTGTCGGGTATTTTTTTATACCCTCTTGTCGAGTCTTCATTACCTTCGGATATTTTGAAAATATGGCACAGGCATCCTTCTTCGGGTTATGGTCTGGAGTTAGCAAAACGGGAAGAGTCAGATAAAGGGGTTGGAGGAGCTCATAAAAGGCTAAGGTTATTATTGGACTTTCTAAAAGCCGAAGTAAGGAGTGCTCAACGGCTGAAATTTGTGGAAAAAGGCTTTAAGCAGGAGGAACCCTATAAAAGGTCTTACAATGATGGGACCAAAACAAGGAGCAATTTCAGACCCGCCACCGTGTCTAGTCTGTTCGGAGGGCGTACTAATATAAAATGCTTCTTTTGTGAAAGAACAAATCATGCGAGTCATCAATGCCGCTCCATAATGAAAATGTCTCCGGGAGAGAGAAATGATAAAATACGTAGTGCCCATCTATGTTTCAAATGCTTAAGAAAGGGACACATACAGAGTCAGTGCCGAGAACAATTGGAGTGCAAAAACTGTGGGAGAAACCACTTGGAAGTTTTATGTGAAGGAAATTCTTCTAACCGGTTAACGAAACCAGGAAGAGAAAATCTAAAGGAAAATGCACCTGAACCCATTGCATCGCTTTCTAGTCAAGCCTGCACAGGTCAGGTCTTGCTGATGACCACGGTAGCACTGTTAAGAGGCCCAAATGCCTCTAGAAGGGTTAGAATTCTCCTCGACAGTGGAAGTCAGTTTTCGTATATCAAACAGTCGTTAGTCTGGAGTATAGGAATAGAAAGAAAATGCGAAATAACCATAGCTAAAAGTCTTTTTGGAGGTAATAAGATTGGTGAAGAAAAGCACGGTAAATTTATGTTAGAATTAGAGAATTTAGGTAATAAAAG
This sequence comes from Cordylochernes scorpioides, assembly GCA_030710605.1. Taxonomy (NCBI): domain Eukaryota; kingdom Metazoa; phylum Arthropoda; class Arachnida; order Pseudoscorpiones; family Chernetidae; genus Cordylochernes; species Cordylochernes scorpioides. Next base: position 93,263,601 of record CP092886.1, on the reverse strand, counting down.
AGATGTGATCCATATTGAGGCGCTGGATCAACGTAAAATTTGCGACGCCATACCACCTTTGCCAAAAGGAGACTGGTTAGAAAAATTGAAGATTAAGGGCATAATATTGTCTCAGGACAATTTTAAAGGACAAGAGATTGATATATTGATTGGCGCTAACTATCTAGGTATGATTTTGACAGGAAAAATAGTTTAAGTTGAAGCAGATTTAACTGCGGTTGAAACGAAATTAGGTTGGACACTAATGGGCAATTCGCCAATTATTGACAGCAATGACAATGTGCAGCAGACTTTTAATCTGCTAAAAACGCGAGGCGATTTAAAGGATTTGTGGGATCTAGTAGTACTAGGCATTAGGGATCCTGTTGAAACTTGCTCCAAAGAGACCAGATACCAGGAAATAAAAGAAAAGTTTATAACAAAAATTCAAAGACAAAGTGATCAGAGATATTCTGTAGGTCTACCTTGGAAGGTAGAAAAGGAGTCAATCCCCAGCAATCTTGACATAGCGATAAAAAGGTTAGATATAAGCACTAAGAAAATGACCTCACAGAATAAGTTGACCGAATATAGTCAGATCTTTAGAGACTGGCTGACTGAAGGACTCATTGAAAGAGTCGAGGAAAATCCTCTCGAGAGAAGAGGCTATTATTTACCTCACCGCCCTGTGTACAAGATGGAATCTAAAACGACGCCCATACGTCCGGTTTTCGATGCTTCTTGTCTAGGTCATAATGGACTATCTTTGAATCAATGTTTAGAAAAGGGACCGAATTTGTTGGAAAGAAACCCTGAAATGATGATAAGATTTCGGGAAAATAAATTTGGAGTCACGGCAGATATAAGAAAAGCATTCCAGATGGTGGCGATTGAAGAATCTGAATGGAACTACCTTAGATTACTTTGGTGGGAAAAGGAGAGCGATAGAGAACTAATAGCTTACAGTCATAAGAGACTTGTATTTGGCTTAAACTGTAGTCCTTTTGTGCTGAACGCCGTAATAGAATACCATCTTCAATCAATAAGAGGCCCACTTGTTCAATGGACAAAGATTTTAGCTCAATCCTTCTACATGGACAATTGTATTAGCTCGCTGGAAACAAAGCAGGAAGTGCAGGAATTTCAAAAGGCCGCAATTGAAATTATGGACAGGGCTAAAATGGACTTACGAGAGTGGGAATATTCTCTGGAGGAAAACCCTGAAAAGGGGACTTGTACAAAAATATTGGGTGTTGTTTGGAATAAAATGGAAGATTCATTAAAATGCGAACTCCCTGACAATTTGAGTCTTCAACCCAAATTAACGAAAAGGCTGGTACTGTCCATGGTTCAGCGGATATTTGATCCACTTGGATTTTGCGCTCTAGTATTCTTGCCACCAAAGTTGTTACTGCAGCGATCATGGGGACTGAAACTAGGTTGGGATACATCTCTACCCGAAAGTATGGCCCAGGAATTTCGAACCTGGTTGGATCAAATAAAATTCATAGAGTTAATAAAGATACCGAGATATTTGTGGAATGATCTTATTTTCCCTACAGAAGTTCATATCTTTTGTGACGCTAGTCAAATAGGCTATGGAGCTGTAGCCTATTTAAGGAGCGAAACGGGACGAGAAAATACTCTAACTTTGATTTGGAGCAAAGTCAGATTAGCTGCTATGAAGAGTATTACGATCCCTCGCATGGAATTAATGGCCATGGTACTAGGAGCTAGACTAGCCAATGCAATCCAAGCTGCCTTGAAGAGAAAATGTGAAACAACTCTTTGGTCTGACTCTACTACCGCGCTAAGTTGGATAAAGAGAGAAATTGAGTGGAGAGTTTTCGTGAGAAACCGAGTCAGAGAAATACAGGCCACTACCAATTTGAACGATTGGAGGTTCGTTCCTAGTCAGTTGAACCCGGCCGATCTTCTGTCTCGAGGTTGCCCTCCAAGCCAGTTTGTGCAAAGCAGATGGTGGGAGGGCCCCGAATGGTTGAAAAAACCTAAAGAATTCTGGCCCAATTCAGAGTTCTCGATAAATCCAAAAGAAATAAATGTTGAAGAAAACATTATGAAAACCAACATTAATTTGAACATCGATTATAAAGACTGGATACTGACAAGGAGGTCTAATTACTCTCTCAACATCAGGGTAATGTCCTATGTTTTAAGATTTTTAGGGAAACTTAAAAAACAGTCAACTGAAACAGGACCTTTGAAAGTTTCAGAATTAGACTTGGCAGAAAAAAAGCTTATCCGAATGATTCAGGAGAAAGTCTCCATAGAGAAATCGAATGCAACCAATAGTTTTAAAATATTAAAAAACACTGACGGACTTTGGTGTGTAGAAAGCAAACTTTTACATGGACAGGTCCCAGAAGAATTTAAAACTCCTATCATTCTACCAGGCGACCATCCCTTCGTAGAGCAACTTATATGTGAAGTGCACCTGAAGAATGGACATATAGGGGTGCAATTCATTTTATCAAAGCTGAGAGAGAAATTTTGGATAATCAGGGGAAGGAAAACGATAAAGAAAATTATCAGTAAGTGCATTGCTTGGAAGAGACTTAAAGAAAAGTCTCTGCAAAGACCAATGGCAGCTTTGCCAGAAAACAGAATTGGACTGGGCAAACCCTTCCAAATTACAGGAGTTGATTTATTAGGCCCTCTTCATTTGAAAGAAGGTGGGAAAGTGTGGGTAGCCGCCTTTACTTGCGCCGTCTATCGCGCTATTCATCTGGAGTTGGTGAAGAGTTTAGAGACAGGAGTCTTCATGATGGCCCTCCATAGGTTTATTTGTCGGAGAGGGCGCCCCGAGAAAATATATAGCGACAATGGTACCAATTTCGCAAAACTTAATAGAATATTCAAGAGATTGGATTGGACTAGAATTGAAAGGGAAACCTCAATTAAAATGATACAATGGATTTTTATCCCTCCTTCTGCTCCTTGGTGGGGAGGATTTTGGGAAAGAATGGTTAGGACAATAAAGGAAATGTTGATAAAGATGCTAGGTCACAGGAAGCTGAAATATGTACAACTGCAGACTGCCCTTTGTGAAATCGAATCTATCATTAATAATCGACCCCTCACTTATGTCTCTGAAGACGACAATGATCTAAAACCGTTAACTCCTAATGAGTTTTTACAAAATGGTCCAGAGTCTAGCTTTCCTGAATTTGAAAATTTAAAGCCAGAAATGTTGCACACTAGATACAGAGAGTTAGGTCAACTGAAGAGAGAATTGAAGCAGAGATTCTTAAAGGAATATTTAGGCGCGCTGATTCAGAAATCCGAAAATATTGATAGAAGACAGTTGAAAGTAGAAGACGTTGTACTGATCGGGCAAGAAAATCTTAAAAGAATGTTTTGGCCTAAAGGGCGAATAGTAAATCTCATACCAGGAAAAGATGGAATAGTGAGAGTGGCCCATGTTAAAACATCCACAGGAACCTTGATCAGGGCTCTACAACGCTTACACCCTCTTGAAATATCCTCGAATGTTGAGACGATTCAAAAGGACAATTAAAATACCGAATCCCAATCTGAAGCATTTTTAGGAAATAGGCCCAATATTGAATCCAGGGACTCTAGAAATAGATATGGTAGGGTAATCATAAAGCCTGCGAGGTATGACTCGAAAGACTAGTGAAAGTACCTGTAGGAAAAAAAAAAGTGTAATATGTGTATTCTTTTAAGTGTATTTTATGGAATGTAATAGGCATATCTACTCTTGTGTGTATTGTGTATATATATGGTCTTTTGTCTTATACTTAATTTTGGCTTCTTTCGGAGCAAAATTTTGTGGGAGAATGTTAAAACTATTTTACCGTTCTTTTACTTTGTACATAGAACGAAGGACTTAGGTGAAGGGAGACGAGCAAGATATCGACATGGTCGGGGAAACTCCCAGCTGGAACCGCTCGGTCGCAAAGGTCACCAGATGGCCCGGGGAAGCAAAAGTCAAGTGGAAGTCTGGAATTTGTTTGGTTGTTCTGCAGGCCCGGGACAGCCCGCCATGTGGCGTCTTCTTTTCTTTTTTTCTCTTAGTTAGTTAGAAGCAGCGGCCCAGGCGGGGCAGACGCTCCTGGGAAGTATCCTACAAGCAGCGTCTTGTGGACGGAAACACGTCTGAGAAGTATCCTACAAGCAGCGTCTTGTGGACGGAAAGACGTCCGAGAAGTATCCTACAAGCAGCGTCTTGTGGACGGAAAGAACGTCTTGGAGTATCCCACAAGCAGCGTCTTGTGGACGGAAAGAACGTCTTGGAGTATCCCACAAGCAGCGTCTTGTGGACGGAAAGGACGTCTTGGAGTATCCCACAAGCAGAGTCTCGTGGACGGAAAGGACACGGAAAGGACGCTTTGGACATCGCACGAGCCGCGACAAAGTGGAACCAAGCTAAGCCAGCGACGGTGCTGCACCCGAGGTACTGTGTGAACACAACGCTGGACATTCCACTGACACTTATTTTTTATCTCCCTTCCCTAAGACTACTTTAATTTTACTTTACTTTTTTTGCTTAACCTTTTTATCTTGTTTTTTATGCATAATTCTTTATATATACGTATAATTTTGCTTAACCTTGTTTCTTGTTTTTTATGCTTGATTCTTTACATATAAGTATATAGTTTTTAGCCCTTTTTGTTTTAATTTTTAAATAAAAACCTTTTGTTATACTGTGTTTTATGTGCATTTATTTCCCCCATTGTTTTTCCTTTCAATCGATCACCCTTTTTTTGTTTTTTAAACGAACACGAACACGTGTCGTTCAGTTATATTTTTCAAATTATCAAACAATTTGGCCGCTGAATAGGTGATTCTGGTAGAGCGCCATCTAGCGAATAAAGTTGTAACTAGAATCAATTTCGAATTTTTCATTATTTGCCATAAAAAATCCCATTGCATCCTGAACACAATGGTGTTTACCGCATTGCTCTAGCGCAAATATTCGCGGAGTTATTAATTTTTAAAGTTGTGCGGGACTTTTGGATCACCCTGTACATGAAAAAACAATAGAAAAAATAAAAGATAAGTGGGTCAGGTGTTAATATTGAAAATAAGGATGGCATCTCCTGACCACGAGCACATGTGCTTTTTAGATGGCAGAGCGCCATCTAGTGGAGCAAAAATAAACCAAACGTTTATGTAGTTTGCTCAGTGATATTTGGCCAACCCAATTTCTTGATGAATCAAGAAAATCCATCCACGAACGTTGTTACAGCATTCTCCACGCTGACGAGCGCCAACAGCGCGAAACGCGTTCGTGGATGGCTTTTCTTGATTCATCAAGAAATTGGGTTGGCCAAATATCACGGAACAAGCTAAATAAACGTTTAGTTTATTTTTGTTCCACTAGATGGCGCTCTGCCATCTAAAAAGCACATGTGCTCGTGGTCAGGGGATGCCTTCCTTATTTTTAATATATATATTTAAAATAAAAGCATATTTTGGATCAAAATAAATTTATTAAAATTCAATATTTCGACGGGGCTGTTCGCCTATCTTCTTCTCGGAAAAATTCAAAAACCTTCTAAGCTTATTATCCGCGTGATGCGCGCACCAGAAGTGTTGTTTTCTATAGCATATGTTGGTGTGACCAGACAATTTAATTTGAATTATTGTATCTTCAGGGATAAAATTCTAAATATATTTTTGACTATTTTTGTTTCAACTGTAGGTATGATTGTGGTATTTCTATTTTCCTATTGATGCTATTTTTATCATCTCTACAGATGATAGCCCAGCTCTCCAAAAATAATCTTGAGTGTTTATCCTGTACATTGTTGTATAAAATTATTGCATTATCAAAATCTGGCATATGTCCTTTCCTAACTGCATGGTCTACAAGTAACGATAAAGGGCTATGGTTTTTGAAGGCTGTCCTGTGTTGATTGAGTCTCTCTTTTAAGGTTTTACTAGTTTCTCCAATATAGGATGATGTACAGGATTGACATGGCATGCGATATATGAGATTGGATCGGGTTTCCTGTTTTGGGTTTCGTTTGGTTATAGGAAGACGGAGAAGGTTTCTTAGGTTTGGAGCGGACTGGTATCTGATATTGTAATTGTATTTTTTTTTTAGAGTTCTGCCCATTCTTTCGATTCCATAACTGTAGGGAAATATGCAGGATGGATTCTGGCTTTGACTATTGTTTGTAGATGGGTTTCTATTTCTATAAATATGCCTTTTTATGAATTATTTGGGATATTTCTCTTTCTTTTTAAATAATATCTATATTTTGAGAACAATGGATGAGGATTCTTTTTGATAATGGTTTATGGGGCCAAAAGATACCTCAATTTCAAATCTTTTGGCCCCATAAAATGGACTACCTCCACGAACCCTACTGGAGGATCAAACAAGTCCTTGAGGATCTGTTCCCCCACCCGAGACTCCGGCCCACCAGGAGTTCTATCAACAACGTTGAGGGCCTCAAGGCTTAAAAGCATACTATTTACAGAAGGTACGTATGGGTACGCAGCTCAATATCGACCGCAAGGAAATGGCCAATGCTCTCGCTCAAGGAATGCCCTCCTACATTCGCAATCTCCTGCTGATTGCAACACCCAGCAGCCCGTCGGAATGGTTCACTCTGGCCAGGAGAATCCATAGAATCGGTGGAGACCTGAGCCGTCCCGGCATTTCCTCTCCCACAGAACGCCTATCTCCGCGCCAATCCGGGAGACAAACAATCAATCCGTTAAGGCGCTCATCCGAAGATGTGCCTCACACCCAGAAGCGACCAGGAGGATCTCCCTCCACCCCGCCTACACTATGCAAGCACTGCCAAGGAACAATGGAACAATCAGTGCCCACAACGGTCCACCTTGCCTGGACAGCGTGCCGATCATCCTCGACTATCGACACCGCCGCGGTATTTTCGTGACCCAAGAGACAGCCCTGCCGAGTAACCAGAAATACAACACACACGCCATTAACGGCGTAAGTACCCTGACTCTCAAGTTGCTACTAGTCAACCATTTATGTTCATTTCTAATATATACTGGCGCTAACATTAATATTATTTATGAAAAAGACATCTCCTTATCGTGCAACTGAAAGTTGCTGATGGCTTGCGCCATCTATCGGAATAAATATCAACTATTCTCGTTGATTTTTAATTATTCCAGAATTGGCCAAATACCCATTCTTGATTAATCAAGAAAAGCTAACCACGGAAGCGTTTCGGGCTGTTGGCCCTCATCAGCGTGGTGCAAGCTGTACCCCAACCACTAAAAAACTGGTCTCACGGTCTCGCGGTCTCACGCAATTCTGGCCTTAACTACCCGTTTCATGATTTTTCAGGATGCCTGAAGGACCAATTTTTTGGTCGTTGAGGTACAGTTTGCACCATGCTGATGAGGGCCAACAGCCCGAAACGCATCCGTGGTTAGCTTTTCTTGATTAATCAAGAATGAGTATTTGGCCAATTCTGGAATAATTTAAAATCAACGAGAATAGTTGATATTTATTTCGATAGATGGTGCAAGCCATCAGCAACTTTCAGTTGCACGATAAGGAGATGCCTTTTTCATAATTTATGCACCTTATCCCAGTAAAATCTCACATTTGTACTAATTTTTCACATTAATAAAATTTGTTTAAAACAATTCAAAACGTTAGGAATTGAGATGTTACCTTTAAATAATGATGTTACTATTAGGACCTTGTCTCATAATATCCAACCTGTGGGATTTGCATTTATTTTAGTTACTGTAGGATCCATTAAGGAGCACTTGTTATTTTATATAATAGATAATAATATAGCATTTGGCATTCTTTCTTTAAATTCATTAGGGATATTTCGATTAACTATTGATTTTTTTTTCAAAAAGAATATATCAAGATAATGTCATGCTAGCACAGTCACAATATTATTTTAAAGTTTATTTTACGCCATTATTGTAAAATTTACAATTCAACCCAACCCTTATAACCATACCATGCCTCGCACACTCAATCCTTTTCTCAAGACAACCATAATAGTTGAAGAATTCTTCCTGATTTGAAATTAAACGAAAAAACATGGTGAAGGAAGACGAGTTTCTTGTATTTATGCATAGGTGCAAGCTTTCGGGTAAAAACCCTTCAACAGGCGAGAAATGTAGCGCGACTTATAAGGACATGGTACAAATGGTAGGACGGAATAAATATATATATAAAAAGAAAGTTTTAAAACTATTTATATATGTTAATATTAATAGAAGACCGATTTTTGTGAGAAAAGTAAATATTAAATCTGCAGTCTGCAGTCTGAAACCACGAGACGGCGCATGATTAGGGCTGTTGAAATAAACATGTGGGAGGTTTAAATAAAGGACAAGAGAGGATGATAAGCTTCTGGAAGATCTATTTTTCTGTTGATGCTGTTCAGTTTGTGGGATACTATGGATTCTAGAATAAGTCTTTGGTGTAAGATATGTGTGTGTCTGTAATGTATGGTGCGGTTATTGATGTTGAAAGTGTGACTGTGCTCTGCATATGTTGATAAATGAGGGATTTGGTATCTTGCCGGGAAATATTACGGGAATGTTCAGTCATCCTGATGGCCAGAGATCTACCTGTCTCACCAACGTAAGTGGCAGAACACTGTTCACAAGAGACAGAGTAGACTGCGCCCATAGAACGAAACACACCATCCTCATTTCACACTACAGTTTATCATAAAAAAACAATGCCCCCCCTGTTACACTCACCACAATTCTCACTGTCCTATCTCCCATAAAATCTAATTTGTCAGACCTTTTACAAAAATAATATAAACCCATTGTTCCATAGACATCTTTAAAATAATAGAAATAAATCGTATCATAACCCAGCTCTCCGCAGCTTCTTTTCCGCTCTCTTTCATTAATAAATATACTTATACACCTACAACTTCCGATCCTTCCATGACTTTACAGATCATTATGCTTTCTTCCTTACTCCCCTTCCTAGTAGATATAGCCAGAAAACTTAAATCCTATGGCATCCCTACCATTTATAAAAACTCTCCGAATCTTCTTTCATCCCTCCGTCATCCTCATACTAAGTCATCAGCTCCTCCTGACCCTCTTCGTTCTATGGGCGCAGTCTACTCCGTCTCATGTGAACAGTGTTCTGCCACTTACGTTGGTGAGACAGGTAGATCTGTGGCCATCAGGATGACTGAACATTCCCGTAATATTTCCAGGCAAGATACCAAATATTGGTTTGTTTCTTATCGATAAGTTTTCAGTACCTGCTTTAAATATCGACCCGGTTAAAATTATACCTAACAGTGATAAGATTATTACACTATGACCATATAGAATATCATATAGCGATTACCCTGAAATAAAATATCAAATAGAGAAAATGTTTGAAAATGAAATAGTAGAACCATCGAATAGCCTATATGCCGCTCCCGTAACACTTGCTAGAAAAAGTTTTGAAACGTTTTTGCGTAGATTTTAGAAAATATAACGATTTAATTTTCGTAGATAATTATCCCATACCACTAATAGAAACAGTACTAGATCAATTACCTAATTCCAAATATTATTCCACCATAGATATAACCTCCGCATTCTGGCAAATTCCTATTCATCCCGAATCTAGGCCCCTACTTTCATTTGTAACCCACCTGGGGCAATACCATTTTAATAGACTACCATTTGGTCTCAAATTAAGTCCCCAAATATTCGAAAGGCAGTTAAATCAATTGATACAGAAACATAAATTAACATTTGCTAATCATTATTTAGATGAATTCATATTCCATTCTAACAGTTTAGAGGAACACTCAGGACATTACAGGTTTTTTTTTCATTTTTGTAAATTAGAAAATATAAAATAAAATCTTAATAAATGCCAGTTTTTTCAAGACATCTATTGACTACCTGGGATATAAGATTAGTTCAGGTACCTGCACTCCACATGTTCGGAATATAGATGTAATTAATGCCATAAAAACCCCCCTACTAACGTAAAACACTTGCAATCATTCCTAAGCGCTATTAATGTTTACAACAAATTCATTCCAGATTATGCGCGCATTATAAATCCTCTAAATCAACTTTTGAAAAAGAAGGTTAAATGGGAATGGACGTCAGACTCAAAAGGCGTTTGACAAACTCAAACAACTACTTTCATCATGTCCAATTCTCCATCTTTATAAATCAGATTTGCCCTGTCAAGTGTACTCTGATGCATCTTTGCAAGGGATAGGAGGAATACAGAAACAGCTCCATCCAGATGGAAACTCTTATCCAGTACAATATTATAGCCGCACTCTGCGCAAATACGAGCGCAATTATACCATCACCGAATTAGTGTCTGGCCATAATTGAAACAGTAGATCGTTTCAAGGTCTATCGGGTGGGGAATTGTTTTACTATTTTCGCTGATCATTGCGCCTTACAGTGGCTGAAAAACATTAAAAATCCGACAGGAAGACTCTTTCAATGGAGTTTGAGATTGTCAGTCAACGACTATCAGGTAAAGTTCATCAGAGACCTGTCATCCCGAAATCCATTCTGTGGCCTTCTTGACGCCACGCAATTAAAAACGTAACAAAGACGTGGTGCGAATAAAATAGTTGTTCCGCCATTCTCACGACACATCATACTTAGAGATGCCCACCAGAAATTTAAATCCAGGAATTTCTCAATTGATTTGGATCATCTCCGCCCAATACTTTTGGAACGGAATGTCGATAAACATTCGTGCCTTGGTTAAGAATTGTAACATCTGTCAAATGAGCAAAACCCCAAAAGGACCGAAGTATGGAAAGTTGGGCGAATTGCAAGAAACCCCACTGCCATTCGATCTGGTCTCTATGGACACTATAGCCGGGTTTTCTAGATATGGAAGTGCAAAATATTACCTGCATGTAGTAGTAGACCGCGCTACCCGATTCGCATGGACATTTCCATCTCGTTCCACCAGTACTACCACATATATTCAAGTAATAAAAAGGGTGCTACAAAGTGGTTGTCCGAAGCGTCTCCTTACAGATAGAGCCCCTGCCTTTACATCACCGAGGTTTAGGAGATTTCTAATCTCCCATAACATCCAAACAATGCTCACTACCAGCAATCATCCACAAGCAAACGGTTTATCTGAACGTTTGAACGCAACCTTGACCGGAAAACTTAGGCTCCTCCATCTTCAACATCCTAGAGATAGTTGGACTATGCTCCAATCCAAAGTAGTTAAAGCATATAACGATACCCCTCATTCCGTCACGGGATTTCCTTCATCATACCTTTTGAACGGCTCCCTGCCGAAAGACCTGTCACAACATCTAGATCCCTATCCATCGGTCACTGAATCTAGACGCCTAGCGTTACAGAGAACGAAAGAACGTCATAAGCTAGATAAGGTGAGATTTGATAAAAATTACAGGTCCCCCGACTTCGAAGTAGGCGATCTAGTCCTTACCAAAATTCACCAACACCCCAATTTGGGAAAATTAGTGCCTTACTTCAGTGGACCTTATGAGATAATTGAGGTGATATCCCCCTATAGAGTTAGAATCAATAGACCTAATCAAGCTCAAAGCTTAGACACGGAGATTATGCACATAAACAAATTGAAACACTATTCCGAAGACACTAAGCACATCTTCACACCTCACTCAATGGACAACAATAGAGCGCCAAAATAATATTTTATTCGCCATCATTTCCCACCTGAAATATTTCATGATGATTATAATAATTATGCATCTACATTAAGTAACCCATTTAATCACATAAACCCCGATATTTTCTCAGATAATGACGAATCAACAATAACAGCCAGATATATTTCTACTCCTGACCCCATCCCAAAGATTGATATCCAATTAGAACCTTCCCCTACAACAAAGATAATGCTCCCATTCTCACCAACACGTAATCTTACACGGCAAATTAGCCCTCATTTAAGTGCTCTCCTTAGTAACTGTGACAATTCGAAATTGGAAAATAGGTCAGTTATACGCAAAATACGTTTGTGCCGTTGCCCATAGTTAAATATTTTAATAGGATTGAACAATTCCCAATATTTTATCTATCCCTCCTTTCAATGGCGTGTATTAACCCAAACGTCTCCATGACGATTATACATTTGCTGATTTATTTATTTCCGTCGGTCCGATTAAGACAAATTCAATCAATCTTGATGTATTGTCTTGAAGTGTCTGCTGGATTACTGAAAGTCACAAACCCGTCTTTAAACAATCCGTTCAGGATGCACGTCACATAATTCAGTACGTTGCCCTCTGACCACTTGCAAAAAACTATTATGTTCATACACCAACATGAAGAGATTCTCTTTGCGCTACTTCATTGACATGGCAACCGTCCTCTTTTCTCTTCATACTAAACAAGAAACCTTCCGAGGACTCCAGTGGCCCAATTTGGATCATCCTGCCGAATTGTTCGCCACGACCCAAGTCTTCATTCCTCTTAATCCCTAAGCACCTTTTTAACACCCCTTTTCTTACGTTCCCTAAGGGGAGTATGGTTCAGAGGAGGGTGCTCAGCCCATCCCCAATCCACCAACACTCCAGCGCAGGAGATCCTCTCACGCAGAGAACACTCCCACAAACAGATACACAGTCGTAGCCTCATCACACAGGTTCGTATCCTGCTACATTTAAAATATTTAAAACCTGACTACCTTATGTATTATATATCATATTTAATGTTGTGTTCACCTATAATTGTATATACTTGTATATATTTTTAATATAATATCACACAATAATTTTAATTTTTGTACCATAGTATCAGAATTCAATTTATATAATTGCCTCCCATTCTCAACTAAATAATTTTAAAATCATTTTAAAATTATTTATCCCACACAGGTTCCATCTGTCATAATTTGCCTAATGCCCAATATGTATAATTTATTTTTGCCATAATTAATATGTTAAAATGTAAATACAAATTCGCCTATCTATAAATACTAGCCGAATGACCCGGGCAACGCCCGTGTTTTACCCTATTGAATGTTTTGATTCAAATACTATTTGTTACAATCATAAATTGGCGCCTTAAATAAATGCATATGTTAGATAATAAGTATACCCTATGTGCTTTATCTGTCTATGTACTGTTGGCTTCCGTAGGCGTCTCTTACTGGGAAAAAGAAAGAGAGGATTCCATTTAGTTATTAACTAATATATGCATTTATTTAAGGAACGACCCGCTCCAACACAATAGTTACAAAAACTAAAAAGCGAGTGGGGGGGGGCAAAGGTGGCGTGATCGTAGCCAACCAATAGGAGAGCGCCATTCCAAAAAAAAAGCAAACGGTGACAGAGATGAAAACTGAAGAGTTGATTAAGAACGCATGACGGTCGTAACTGTATATATAGTTATTAACTAATATATTGCATTTATTTAAAGAGCGACCCGCTCCAACACAATAGTTACAAAAACGAAAAAGCGAGTGGGGGGGGGCATGATGGGGGGGGGGGGGGGGGGCGCAAAGGTGGCGTGATCGTAGCCAACCAATAGGAGAGCGCCATTCCAAAAAAAAAAGCAAACGGTGACAGAGATGAAAACTGAAGAATTGATTAAGAACGCAATGACGTTCGTAACTGTATATATAATGTACAAAATAAACGTGGGAACAAGTTCTTTTTTGACGCATATTAGTACATGCTCAACGCTTGCGCCCTTTCATTCGAGCACCACGGATACGACATATATATAAATATATTAAAAATAAAGAAGACATCTTCTGACCACGATCACATGTGCTTTTTAGATGGCAAAGCGCTATCTAGTGAAGCAAAAATAAACTAAACGTTTATTTAGCTTGCTCCGTGATATTTGGCCAATCCAATTTCTTGATAAATCAAGAAAAAACATCCACGAACGCGTTTCGCTCTGTTGGCGCTCGTCAGCCTGGAGTAGGCTGTAACCACTGAGACCAGAAAGATTTTTTGTCCCAAAGGCTTCTTGAGAAATCAAGAAATGGGTATTTATTTCACCTGACCCACTTATCTTTTTTTTCTATTGTCTTTTCATGTGTTAAGCGACTTTACGCAAATTTGACCTTAAATATCCATTTCTTGATTTTTCAAGAAGCCTCTTGGACCAAAAATCTTTCTGGTCGCAGTGGTTACAGCCTACTCCACGCTGACGAGCGCCAACAGCGCGAAACGCGTTCGTGGATGGTTTTTCTCGATTTATCAAGAAATTGGCTTGGCAAAATATCACGGAGCAAGCTGAATAAACGTTTAGTTTATTTTTGCTCCACTAGATGGCGCACTCCCATCTAAAAAGCACATGTGCTCGTGGTCAGGAGATGCCTTCTTTATTTTTAATATCAACACCTGACCCATTTATCTTTCATTTTTTCTATTGTTTTTTTTTTCATATATATATATCGCTATATAAATAAATAATCTTCATTCAAGCTTGTACCATATTAATTACCATAACATCTGTTCCTATCTGCTATCACCACATATTTCATGTAATTAATTTTAACTTTATTAATATACCTCAAATCTTTATTATTTTTACCATAGTACAGGCCATAGTTAAATTAGTATAAACCTATATAAATTACAACATTATTAATTATATTTACTACTCTATTACTATAAAATATTTCAATCTGCATTATTTAAGTAATAAAGTATGGTGTCATCCTAGTCATGTCAGGATGGCACCAAACCGCAGGGGAGGAGGAGATGGCTTACATAAGTCACCTACTAATCAGAATCAATCCCCGATGATCCGGGCAAGTAAAAAGGGATGGTTTGCCGGACAAATTCGACAGTTACAGTTAATATTTCTAACAGGCTCGCTCTATTATTAGGTCTAGTGTCATCTCACGGCGGCCCTCGTGGCCCACGTTTTGGCTGGTCCCTTTGATCTCGCGGCTATAGGCCGGAGGCTGAGCTTTTCTCTGGTAGTCCTCGACTTGCTTCCGGTCCTGGTGCAAATCGAGACGTCTTGGCAGAGAGGCCTTTGATCCCAAACTTTGTCTTTACTGTCCCGTGTGAGCTTCCCACTATGCACGCCTTTCCACTCAACCTACGACTGCTTCCAAAAATTGAAAATATATATATATATAAATATTATACAGTGACAATAAATATATATATTGTCGCGGAGATAAATAAAGCAAAGGCAAATTTGGGAATGATTAATTTATTATAAGGGGTATTTACCTTCTAGTTCTTCAATAAAATTATTTACAAGAGGAATTTATAGGGAGAGAGAGGGTCAGATAATAATACAACTTATCCCAAGGTAAAGATAATAATGATGAGCTTCGTCAGCCACCAAGGGGTCCCATTTTCCTTATTTACAGATAAGATTTCGAGAATCCCTCACACCTGTGGTCCCCCCCCCCCCCGGGGTCCAGGGATGACTGACAAGTGTCCCATCTGGATGGAGCTTCTTGACATTGCTCCCTCTTTAGAGAAAACAGCGACCCGCTGATTAGCTTGTCTCAGCCCTTGTTCTGGAAGGAAATCTATGACGGCCTGTGTTCCCTAGCAGAATAGAATGTTGTTCTTCAGGGTCCAGGTAGGGCTTCATCCGAATGACATGGACGATATCCTTGACTTTTCGTGATCGGGAAGTCGGGTCCACGGGCTCTACTTCATACGTAATTCTGAAATCTTTTTGGTCACCTTGTAGGGACCAAAGTTTCTTTTCAGTAGCTTTTCTGAGAGTCCTACTTTCCGGATGGGAGAAAGAACCCACACAATATCATCTTTCTGGTAATATACTGGAGTATGTTTCTGGTCGTAAAGTCTGCGGTCTTTCGCCTCTGATTGTAGAAGGCGTGATCGGGAGAGTTGTCGCGCTTCCTCAGCTCTGGTCACAAGTTCTCCAACTTAGTCGTCAGATATCTCATCTGGTAGGTAAGGTATTACGGCATCGATGTAGGTCTCGGTCTCGCTGGCGTGGACAAGAAAGAACGGAGTGTAGCCGGTCGCCTCCTGTTTAGCTGTGTTGTAAGCAAAAGTTACGTAGGGTAAAACTTGGTCCCTGTTCTTCTGCTCAACACCTGTGTACATGCAAAACATGTCTTCCAGAGTTTTGTCGAACCTTTCAGTCAGGCTGTTGGTCTGGGGATGGTAGGCCGTTGTAAATCTGTGAACAATTACTCACAGAGAATTTATCTCTTTTATTGCCTGAGAAATGAAATTTCTTCCGCGATCGGTTATAATTTCTCTAGGAGTTCCATGCTTCAAGATAACATCTTCAACCAGGAACTTAGCTGTTTCGATTGCTCCACCGTCTGGGATCGCTTTCGTTATGGCATACCTTGTCATATAAACAGTTCATTCAATGATCCAACGGTTTCCATATTTAGAAACTGGAAATCTCCCAAGGAGATCGACCCCGACCTTATGGAATGGCTTTTCTACAGGTGGTATGGATACAAGTTGTCCAGCCGGACGTCGAGGTAATTTCTTCCTTCGTTGACACTCCCGACAATGTCTTACATATTGGCGAACAGTTCTATAAAGGCCAGGCCAATAGAATCGTTTATTCAATCTGTCATAAGTTAGGCGAAACCCAAATGCCCAGCTGTAGGAACATCATGAATATCTGCCAAAATCTCCGATCTTAAGTGCTTAGGAATCATCATAAGCCAGGGTCTTCCAGTTGTGCTGTAGTTTTTATTGTATAAGATGCTGTCGTTAATGATGAATTCCTTTCTGGTGTAGCCCGAGTTTAAATTATCGATTATTTTAGCTAAATCTGGATCTTTAGTCTGCTTAATATCGACGTTGGTTAGTGACATCACAGCACTTGGTTAATCGTTCTCCAGCGGGCTCCTTGACAGACAATCGACATCCATATTGTTACGACTCTTCTCAGCCGTCGATGTTTGTGTGCAAGGTTTCTGACAAAACAATGTGGGTTCGTTTTGGATACAGCTTAGTACTATGGATTTATTCTCAGAGCTTTAAAAAGTAGATTAATAGCTATATACAGTAGATGATGAACCTGCCTTCAATGCCGCCCCAGGTAGGTTCCCCTTCGTCCCTCTTTTGCACCGTCCTTCTCTTGTTGATCCACACGGTCCCGGAGCCCACTTCCCGTAGCCAACCTGCCGCGTCTGTTGTCACCGCCGCTAACCTTGCTGCGGGTCCCGTTGTCACCAGACAGACTTCTCTCCCCAGACTGCCAGGTCTTCTCGGTGCACAAACCCCCGGCAGGCCGGCCGCTAACTCGGCTGCTTCCTTCACGACGAAACCTGCTTGACTCTCCGTCTGCCGCTCCCTCCTCTGGAATTTGTCAATCAACACTTCCTTGAAGGGGCCCCTGCATACCTTCTTCTCTTGGCTTGCCCACTTCTTCTCTTCTACTTCTTTGCTGCATCGCTTCACAGCCCCTTCTTAAACCTTTTGATCCCGAAAAGGCTGATTTTACCAGAGGCGCTGATCGGCGGCCCTTTGATCTCCCTGACGTCTCTGGCCACATGAGGGTCATCAGCCTCCCGGAAGCGTAACGGCAGGGTTAACACCAACCCTTGTTTGAAGAACCACATCTCAACTCGGGCTTTCTTCCCACTCTTAATCATTGCCGACGCCCGGCGTGGCCTTCGCCCGCGCGCGCTGGCTCCCACGTTTATTTTGTACATATTTATAGATAGGCGAATTTGTATTTACATTTTAACATATTAATTATGGTAAAATAAATTATACATATTGGGCATTAGGCAAATTATGACAGATGGAACCTGTGTGGGATAAATAATTTTAAAATGATTTTAAAATTATTTAGTTGAGATTGGGAGGCAATTTTATATATTGAATTCTGATACTATGATACAAAAATTAAAATTATTGTGTGATATTATATTAAAAATATATACAAGTATATACAATTATAGGTGAACACAACATTAAATATGATATATAATACATAAGGTAGTCAGGTTTTAAATATTTTAAATGTAGCAGGATACGAACCTGTGTGATGAGGCTACGACTGTGTATCTGTTTGTGGGAGTGTTCTCTGCGTGAGAGGATCTCCTGCGCTGGAGTGTTGGTGGATTGGGGATGGGCTGAGCACCCTCCTCTGAACCATACTCCCCTTAGGGAACGTAAGAAAAGGGGTGTTAAAAAGGTGCTTAGGGATTAAGAGGAATGAAGACTTGGGTCGTGGCGAACAATTCGGCAGGATGATCCAAATTGGGCCACTGGAGTCCTCGGAAGGTTTCTTGTTTAGTATGAAGAGAAAAGAGGACGGTTGCCATGTCAATGAAGTAGCGCAAAGAGAATCTCTTCATGTTGGTGTATGAACCTAATAGTTTTTTGCAAGTGGTCAGAGGGCAACGTACTGAATTATGTGACGTACATCCTGAACGGATTGTTTAAAGACGGGTCTGTGACTTTCAGTAATCCAGCTGACACTTTAAAAGGAAATTAATTTGGAAAAAACTATCAGTTCGGGGTGTTCAATGGGCAACGCAGGTGGTGTTATTCTAATTCAAAATATATTTCCGTCATTCTATATAGGAATTCTCTGACGACAGAATCTTATGGGGGGTCATCAATCTTAATGTCGTGGTCACCATTCTTTTCTGAGTGATTAATGAAGTTCTTGAAGGTATTTCAAAGGACCATCGAACGATCT